>CM076576.1:629862017-630170565 GCA_034641835.2 Pinus albicaulis | reverse complement strand
ACATATAACTTGAGATATGAAATCACAGATAGTGGAAGGAGGAGGTGAATCCTTCCAAAATGTTCTACCAAAATTAAGGAATGTGTCATAATATAACTCAAACTCCACATGATAACGACAACAACAAGTTTTGCGTACGGTGATAGGTTTTACATACCATGGTATTTTTTGAACAAAAGCACTGATTGACACATGAATTTCATGATTCTTTTCTTTGAACTTGTTGAACAACTCTATTTGAGTGGTTTCCAAGAAAATTTTTTCATGTTCTTCGTATTGATTTTGTGTTATTCTTCTTCACATAACATCCCTTGCATTTGGAAAAACACGTGAATTTTTCTTCCAATATTCATATATTATTTTTTTACCATGTTCTCCAAGTATATCTTTGTATGGTTTCCTACAAATAGGTCTCCAACAAGCGAGCTCATCATTTACATATATTTGCGACTGAAATTTCCGATGTTTGTGCAAATTTTTTCGTGAGGTTCCTAATGCTCTTTCCATAGATTTTACCAAGAGATTCTCTTTAGTACTTGATGAAACCACTACCATATGTATTGCTCTACGTACAATTGAAACATTTTTCTGTCTAGATCTTTTAATTGAATTTATAGTACTATTTATATTTTGTATCACATTTTCCTTCATTTTTTTCTTTTTTTTTTATCTTTGGTTGATTTTCAAATACCCAATAAAGTCGTAGCTTCTTTTAATTTCCTTAATGATAGGAGACCTTTCAACATTTGGGCTTGAACTATCACATTTTCCTTTATGAATTATGTATTAAAAATGTGGTTAACACGATGTCATATATAATGGTCAACTTTTTTATCTCCATATGTGTGAGTTTCGACATTTTCTAACATCTCATCATTGACATTGATTTCATCTGTACATACTCGAATGAATAGTACATATAATAAGTTTACATATTCCATAAATAAATAAGTTAATAAATATATGTATAATTTCAATAATACGTGCATGTGTTCAACACACACACACACACACACACACACACACACACACACACACATACCTTGCGATTCAATTTTTTCAGTTGAATTTCTTTCAACATTTTCAACATCTTCAATCATTGGTTCAATATCTCTTTCACTTTCTCTTTCAAAATTTTGTATCTCATCATCAATGTTTTGAGGAATATCTCTATATGTTTACATTGCAAAATATTTTTCAAATTAGTTCATCAAATAAAGATTAAGCTTCACATTTTAGACTAAGAAAATTTTAAATATATCAAACTCGTAATATTTACATTTACATACCCTTCTTCAACTTCTACTTGAGGTTGATTTTCCCCTTCAATATTTGAGAGTGCTTCTATCTTTCTTTTGTGATATTGTCTCATCTCTTCTCTACGTTCCTCAGGGTCTCTTTTTTCGATCATATTTTCTCGTACAATTCCTTCGATTTCCCATGATAATAGAGTATGAAGTTCAAAAAATTTACTTTAAAAATTTAGACAAAAACTCAATTAAAAAAAACATCATAAAAGATTTAATTTTAAAAAAATAATTTTAATTTTTTTGCAAAAACTACATACTTCAATCCAAAACACTGACTTCAAAAAATCTGAGAAAAAAATTTCTTATAAAAATGAAACGAAGCTCAAAATATTTCCTTACAAGTCCTACAAAAATATTTCATTTAAAAAGTTAGACAAAAACTCATTTTAAAAAATCATTTTAAAAGATTTACTTCAACCCAAAACACGTACTCTAAAAAAATGTCACTTCAAAAATGCCTCCAAATTTTTTTTATTGAAAATTAATTCCAACTTTTTAAAAAATGCCACTTTAAAAAATACTTCAAAAATGCCTTTAAAAATATCACTTTAAAAAAAACTTCCAAAAAATGTCCTTTGAATATTAAGCCTAAAATGAATCCTTTCGAAATTAAGCTCCAATCCATACCTTCAAAAAAAATGATGCCCAAAAAACATCCAAAAAATGTATCCCATACGTCCATGAAAATTAAGCCCAAATCCCTACTTTCAAAAAAAATGAAGCCCAAAAAACATCGAAAAAATGTATCACATACCTCCAAGAAATGTCTTTTGAATGTTCCTCCAAGAAAGTCCTTTGAATGTTCCTCCAAGAAAAGTCCTTAAACCCAATTTTGTTTGAATGTACCTCCAAGAAAATTCCTAAAACCCAAAACAATTCTTTGCAAAATCAGACCAAGACCCAAGACCTTTGTAAAATCTGACCAAATGTGCGAAAATATGTGAAAATAATGAATTATTTCATGGCAATTTATATTGCCATGAAATGTTTCTTTAGAGGGGCTCCGCAGTATTTTCCGGCAGATGTAAAGTAAGGTAAAAGTTCCGGTGAACTTTTATAAAAAAATTCAGCCGAACTTTTATGTCGTTAGACTTGACGGGCCATCGACGAAAAATGTAATTCGGCCGAACTTTTTTTAGGAGTTCGGCCAAACTAACGTGTCAGCAATTACGCAAAGCCAAGCTCTGAATACGTATTTGCAAATTTGGACTGATTAAGATCCATGAAACATCATGAATTAACTGTCGGAACCAAGAAAATCATTTTCAGAATTGAATCTACTTTCAGGAAATATAACTTTTATTGAATTTCATAAATATTTACTAATTTTAATTAATTTTGTAATAAAATGGGTGCAAACAATTTCTGAAGGTCATTATGATTCAGTGAAATCATAATTTTGTATCTTCCAAAATAAACTGTAAAAAAATTGAAAAAATTATGGTGCATTACATTGGTTCGTCATCTCTAATGGGTAGCTTTTAGATTTTTAGTTTATAACTTATATGTTAAGTAATTTATTGCGTCGTGAAACATATTCAAAATATGCAGTTTTTTCATATTGGACCAGTTCAAAAAATTCTAGTAATTATGATATGCATCCATTGGCTTTGTAAATATGACGAACCCATAGTAGACTCTGTCTAGATTGTTGTAACACATTTTGTTTCTCAAATTTTTTTTTTTTCAAAGAATACAACATTGCATATTAACATGACTTCTTATGAATCCTTTGAATGTTTAAAAACACACACTCAAAGAAACACTAAGTTGACATATCAAATGTGTATAAAAAAAATCCAAAAAATAAGTAATAGAAAGCTAACAAAATTTTTGACAACTTTTATTTTTATCGCAAAATGAAATTCTGAACATAATTTTTTTTTAGCTTGGAGAAAGTTGAAGAACCGAAAAAAAATGAAAGTTTTTTCTCAAAAAAGGGAAAAAAGTGTAACCCAACTTCACATTTTCACCTAAATTCAAATTTTGTCCTTGATAAAGTTGTTCTAGTTTTTCACCATCTTTTACAAGAGAATTTGTGGAAGATGTAGAAAAAATGGTTGACTCAAACTACTCAGCAAAGTGGACAACCCTTTTAAACAAGGATTTGTATAAATGTCATCATATATCCAATATACCTTCACATTTTCATGGTTACCAATAAAAATATGCAATTGACTCATCTAAAAAGATTAGCAGTTGTGAGCTAGACTTATGGTGCATGCTTGATTTCCTAATACTCTGAAAAAAGAAACAATGGGCTTAAAATTTTTCCAATCTTCCTTTGGATTAATATTCAACACTTCCTTACGAGGCATGTGATTTTGAATGTAAGCCTATAAATAAGGGGTTGTGTTCTTGTAGTTGGACACTCTTTCAGTGACTATTTCTTTTTTAACAATGTCCTTATGATGAAGGGTGTACACATTGATGTTAAGTACCACAAGAAACCCTCTCCAATGGCATGCAAGGCTACTAATAAAATGAGAAATAACATGATTGAAACACAATAATAGACCCTTGATGGATCCACCAGACAAATTACTCCCACGGGGTTTTCATCCCTGGGATCAAACTAGAACTGACCTTGCCAATTTCTCAACAAAGGAAAATAGATAAATAACCTCGGATGATCTCAATGCATAGCTCCTATCCCCTTGTATAGGCTTTATGTACTCTCTAGAAACCTTATTTTATTATTTTCCCCCAAAAAATGAAGGAGAATACCGTGGGTGAATAGCATGGTATCTACGAAGGGTAGATTCCATCCATTTTGACCATGTCCAGAAAATGGAATATTACAAATCCTCCCACCCAAATATTGCTTTCCCTCAAGGAATACACTACTATCCACAACATAATCATATGCACATTGATATTGGGATCCCATACAACCCAGTGTGTTATTCCATGCCTCCATCCTAAATGAACCTGAATGGATCCTTCGATACTTGGATCCCAAACAATCCTTTGGTCAATCCTTCCCTTGATTAATTCACCTGGATCACAAAAAATCCTTCGTTCAATCCCCCCCCCCCCCAATGGATTCTCCTATATCCCAACACCACCTAAGTCTTGGGATCTATGAGTTATCATACCCTCTCAAAACTCCATCATTTCCCATGCTTAAGGGCCCAATCTAAAATATTCCCTTGGCTAATAGTATCCCATCAATAGAGTTCCAACTCATAATCTCTCACCAATCGATCTCTTGGGAAGGATATAATGCATTAATTCCTACACATGGAATAATTCTACTATCTGGATGTTTCCTGATGCTCAACTTATGTTGCTCCACTCAGTCACCTGACATGATCCATTTATAGAAATCTGTTTTGTTATCCTCAATGTATGAAGGCAGGTTGGTAGTGTTGCAATTCCTATCTATGTACTCATGTAGAGGTTTTACATAGAACTCCCAACTGTACTCTTCTCGCTACCTTGTGCGGGGCTTGAGTCATTCCTCAACACTAGACTCTTGGACGTTGAATCCGCACATACTCCTATGAGCTCCTCAATTTTCCTATTCTCCTATAAGAAAGTTTCTCAGAATTCCCAAACTCTCTACTTCAACATCATAAGATACATCTTTAAATGGATGATATTTTCTCGAAGATCCTGTACAATAAGTTCTGGTGCCTTGCTGAATTTCTCTGTACCTGTCTGCATCAGATGCCCAATGACTATAACTTGAACTTGAGCCTTTGACTGGATCTTTGAGAATGTTTCTATTTTCCCATTAGGGATGTCATATTTCTCATCATGCCCATGATGTTGGTTTATTACTACCAACTCCTCATTTTATTCCCCTTGAATCTTCCTCCTAGCCTTCTCCACATGTGGGGATAATTTTTCCATCCTCTATGGTTGTCAAACATGGATGTACTGGTGGACTGTTATCTACACCTGATTTCTCTTACTCTTTATGGATTTTCTCCTAGATACCTATAGACTCATCTACCACATCATCAGGAGGAATTTCCTTCTTCCTTTCCCCGTGTACTTTTTCAATATGACTAATTATCATCGGCTTGTCGTGAAAGTTTTTTTGAAAGCATTGGTCTTGTTGCTCACCATATATAATTGATTGCTTGGATCCTTCATAGGCTCTATTCTGAAAATAGGTGAACCCATTATGGATGAATCCCCATGATCTACAGAAGTGTCTAATTTTTTTTCCCTTGTTGACTCCTTATGACTTGGACATGAATGGTTAAGGGCCCAAGGTCCCTTGCAGATAAAGCATAGTCCTGTCCTCCTTAGTTCATTCTTGTTGCAGATTTTTTTCTTGCTTCCTCCATCAATCCTTATCAATTCTTTCCTAGTCAACACCCTTCTGAGAAAGTTTTTGTTTTTCCTAACCTACTTCTCGACTAGATCATAGGAAGCTGGGGATCCCCATGGTTCCTTCCTCCAAATGGTCAAGATTGGATCTTAGTATCTTGAAAATGTCAGCATCTCCTTCTACGAATAGAGACAAAGTATTTTGTATGTTTTTTTTCACACGGTCTAGATGAAATGTTGTAATTTTGGTGTAAAATCATTTTAGTAACTGAAATATTAAGTCATCACATTCCAAATTTATCATATAGGTACCAAAGATGAAATCTACCATGAATTTTAAAATTATACACAGCTTCTGTAAGGTAGGAAGCATAATGGTATTCAAACCCTGAAGCGATTCTAATATCAACTGCAGTATATATGTCATGAGATCATTATTATAAGGCATTAGTGGTGAAGTTCGAGCCATGACCCTGATAAGACAAGAAGAAAATGTGAGCCTGACCTATTCATAAGGATCTTCCCAAAGTGTGGGTTGGATTAATTCAAGCATAGATGGCATGAGAGCCCAACTGAGTTTCTTCCATTCTTGTTTCCCCACCTTGGACATACACGTGTCTAACTCCTCCAACTTTTGAAGTTCTATTTCTGAATTTGTTTGTTGCAATTCATATCCAAGTGTGAAGATCTTAACCCTTCTTCCCCATCCTTCCTTCACTTCCCATGGGTGCTTCTGCTCCAAAATGACATAGAATATTTTTTAGAAAGCTTTGTTGATTTCACCATTATTCCGGTCTAAGGTGGTACTGCTATGTAAAGGACCATATATTCCCACTATTTTATCAAGAATTCTTTGGGTGTTTTCCAAGGTTTCTTCAAGACAGTCCATCTTCTCCCATACCCAAGCAATAAAATATGAAAGGATACAATAATATTCATGGGGAGATTATATCAACATTCTAAATAATTTCAACAAATTTTACCCAATGTTTCCCCCTTTAGTGCCCCCCCCCCTCCTTTTTATATAAAAAACCCCTGAACCAAACTCAACTCTTCTTTCCCTTCCTTCCTATTCTTTTTTTTTTTTTAATTATCTCTCTTCTCTTATGTTTATTTCCAAATAAATACAAATTGCATAAGTACAAAGTGCACAAAATAATAGTAGGTATTGCCCTCCCTTCTGACCATATTGGCGCATAATTCTCTTTGCATCAACCTCAAATGACCTTCTCTTTCCACTTTCTGAGTGACTTCACAGTGAGTACTCGGCCTCAACTTTGTGCTTTATCACCTATCTACTATGACTTCGATGGCCATTTTATTTGAAGTACATAATGAATGGAATATTTAATTCACTGTGCACTTGGTCACATGGTATGCACTCCAATCTCCTATGTAAGACAAATTATTTCCAAATAGACCAGTTGTGCCAACGATTCCTTGCTCTCGCTGGATTGGAGTCCTTTGTGCTCTGTGGAAGTACCCTCATTCTTAGTCAATGAGTATGTCAACTAATTCTATTGGTGTTCCCCACCTTCAATTCTCACACAATAACAATTATGTTTTGAAATCTATCACCATGACTCTTCCTTGGACTTCACGGCTATATATGGATGCGTCACAATATGACCTTTCAACCTTGGACACTATTAGTGTATGCCAGTCTTGCTAGTCACCAGTGATCAAATATGCTCTTAGGTCATTTTTTTATGATTTCAGGAGGTCTTCAAATAACAATTTAGTCACTAGCTAGTGTGTCTAGGTGTGTTACTATTCCTTTCAAAAGTCATGTTTTGGTCATTTCCATCACTCATTTCAATGATTCACCAACTGAAAATGTCTCCATCACTATATCAGCCACATCTCCATGGCCGTTATTCAGCTCATTACATGTAGTGTCACCATTAGGTTTTAGGGTCAAAATCATAAAAAAATCAGTCATTTCACCATTGAATTCAGCCTTGAACAAGTAGTAATATTGAAAAATGTTAAATGAAGGTTTTAAAGTGTAATTTTATTTCAATCATTAACGTAATATGTTTCCCAAAGGTTTTAAAGCGTCAAAGTTTCAAAACAAAAGTGAAAAGACTTGTTGGGTCCACTTAACCACCAAAGCTGAAAATTGATTTCCAAAGCTACAAAAGACTAAATGAGCCTCTCATTTGCTCATTTCGTATTCAAGAAACCTATCTCCACCAATAAAACTCGCATTCACCCTCATAAAATAAATTTCTTTTCCCAAGAGTTCCATCTCTCCTCAGCGTTGTGCTTCTATTGCGCATTCGATGCGCACACGCTGCGCTTTTACCTTAGCGATGTGCTTTCTTCATTTTGGCACAAATAATCACTCCAAGTGGATTCTTCATCAGAAAAAAGGTTCCATTTTATCAGAGATAGGTAACTGGGTCTTCCAAATCAACTCTCGTGTCTTCATAATGTGATTGGAAAGAAAAATTCTCTCTTCTAGGGTTTTCGTAGATTTTCTTGGTTTTATGTTTACATTTATAAAATTTTTAAAGAAAATCTAATATTGTAGCTTACTCACCTTTTCCCATTTTTTATACACCTACCTAATCATTTTCCCCACCCCCTACTCCTCCTTTTCCCTATTTTCCTATAAACCCTAGCCTAGACTAGGCATTTCTAGATTAGGGTTGTTTTTCCTCTTGTTGGACCCCTTCCCTTTACCCATTCCCTCAAATTTCACTTTCCCCTACTTCCTAACATCTATCTCTACCCCCCAAATTTTCCAAAAAATTTAAGAAGCCCTAAACCCCTTCATCTCCCTTCATTCCCAAAAATTGCCAAAATCCCCTGATTTTTCCTTCACTAAACCGTAATTCCTTTTCCCATTAAGCTAGGGTTAGAAAAGGATTCTGAAACCACTTAGTAGAAGAGGCACAAGGGAGGTTAGATTAGAAATTATGAGGCCAATTCAACAAATGAGATCATTTCTTCACCCTTCCTCAAGAAAGCATTTGAAGATGCTGGTTGTCTTGCCTTTTGCCAAAAGGTTGAGTAATTTGGTTTTCATGATAAACTTACTTGTACTTTCTCCACTAGATTGAGGAGAGATAAGGTAAATATTTTAGGGGCAATGTTCACTCTTTCAACAAATATCATTGCCTCAGCTATAGGGATTCCAAGTAGTGGAGAAAACTGGTTCAAGAATAGAGACCTTAACCTTGAAAGCTACAAAATATACTTGAAGCCAACATACAAAGTAACTCCTACACACATCTTTCCATTCAGACACTTGCTGGAAAAATATACCCCTCTCATGAAATTTATCATGAGGTACTTCACATCTAATGGTTTATACTCAATGTTATATCAATATCATATGAGACTCTTGATGCCTTTCGCTGGTGTAAAAACCGTAAACATACCTCATTAACTTTACAAGAGTATGGTAAAGACGACAGAGAAGGTAAGGAGAATGGGAGAGAATCATCATGCTAGTTTATTTCACCATGGATTGGTGAAGGTCATGGTTTTTCATCAGTTAGCACAGATCAATTTTTCATGGGATGACTTTGTAAATTCAAATTCTCTTTTGCCATCTCTAACTGAATCTAGCAGTCACTCTACACCTTTTTCTTCTCCATCATATCAAGATGTTTCTTCCTCAATAAAAACTACCAAAAGAGTTCCGAGGGCAGAGGTGACACAAAAATATGTCATAGGTAAGATTCTTGTGTTTTCTCCAGATATTGTTGAAAGGGCCAAGCCTACATCAGGTGAACAAGAAACATCATCACATCATGAGGCACCATTGCAGGATGAGGAACCATTCCATCATGACACTGACATGGAAGACTTGCAGGTGAATGAAGAGAAAATAACATCGGAGTAGATCAGCATGGAGAAGGATGTTAAGATAAAATAATTTAAGGATAGCTTGTCAAATCCTAACTTCTTAGTCTCATTCTTGGAAGAAGAGAATATGCAATTAAAGGTAAATCAACTACTCTTAAATAGGCCCATGGTTGATTTTAGCAAATTTTATGTAAAAGTTAAGGTAGTAGTTGAGATTTATTATTCAGATGATCAGGAAGAGTAGGTTGGAAGAAAGAGACTAAGGAAAAGAGGTCTCAAAAGGGCACTTGAACAACAAAAATAATCAACTCCACAAAAAACTCAAATCACGGTTGATGAACTCATATTGGGAGAAATTGAGAAGGATATGGAATATTCACTTGATAGGGTGAATTTCCACTTGGATAAGCTTCTCAAGAGGGAAAATGACAACAAAAATGTGAAAATACACATGGCTATTCATTACTATACAAAGAATTAGGTCTCCAAGGTCATGATCAAACAGTTGAAGAAAAATATCAAGGAAACCCTAATGAGGAAAAAAGAGAAGGATGAGTTGGATTTTCTTCCTGAAGCATCTCTCATAGCACAACATATCATCTTAGGACTTCATGGGACAATTTTGGAAATTTTTTGAAGAATTTTAAATTTTTTGGTTTTTTGTGACTTTCAGCCAATTCGGAAAATAGAGTAGAGCCAAAAGCAAAATGCCTTAGCACTGCACTTTTTCCTCATCCATCAAAATGCCAAAAAATTTATATAGAAAGATAGATATTGAATCATACATCTCAGCTATCCACCTGGGGTGCCTTGTTAGCAATATGATGAATAGAAAATGCCAAAAAAGAGGTCTAAAACACACTTTTTTCCATTGTTTTGGAACAGGCACTGTGCTTTTGGGAGTAGCTATGGAAAAATGAAATTTTCTCCCTCATGGTGTCCATTTGGCTTGCTTTAGGTATCTAATGACAGCTAGAAATCCTAAGATTTCCAATTCATCTTTCAGAAGTGGATTTGGAGGATCGGAAGGCAGCCAAAAGTCTCTCACAAGCTAGGCACTGCGCTTTATCAAAATTGTGTCGTGCTTTATTAGACAAGCGTTGCACCTTTCCCTGTGTGTGCAAATTTCAAATTTTTTATCAATAAATCCTGATCTTATGATATAATTACTCTAGTTTTATGTTGATGTTATGTAATTAAGGGTAAATGGGCTTTTTATAGTCACTTTGATGTAATTTTGGACCTCATTAATGAGGAGCATCTTAGTCAACTCTATTTGGAGGATTTTTTTTAACCTCCCTAGACATTAGGGTTTTACTGAAAGATATTTTTAAGTTATTCCTACACTGATGTATTCAACCCCTGAGAGAGGCGAAGTTGTTTTGGAGTCTATATGTATGTGTTTTTAGTCATTTTTGAGGGTTGGACATCATAGGGTGAAAGTCTTGTAGCTTGTACTTCATCACTTTTCACAGGAAATCAAAGGACAATTGCAGCTATTATTCAAGAATTCTCGTGTTGTGAGTTTGTGATAACGTTTTCTCTCTATTATAGTTTTAGATGAATGATATACTTGCCTTATTATCATATCTATGATCTTCAGTGTTTTTCCTAAGATGTTATAGGAAGAATTATTTTCTTTAAAGCTTTGTTTTGTCACGAATCTCATTTTATTGTAATTTTCCTTCTTGATTAATGAATTCATGGTGAACATTCTCATTGCAATATACTCCTCTTTAAAACCATACACTACACTAAAAACTCCTAAGGCATCATAAAATCATAGCTATCTTTCTCCTATATATCCCTTGCAGCTATAACCTTTGATACTTTGAACTAGTTCCCTGATTTTCATCCTTGGTCCAGCAGAAAAACCCTAAATCATTCAAAACCTAGAGATGAGTTGTATAGCCTAAAATACACTCTTGTATCGGTCAAATCCTTGGTTGTGTTTTTCATAGAGAGATCCCTTTATGATTTGGTAGGGATGCCTACCAAACTAAAAGCTTGGTTTGAGGTGACCTACATTGGTATCCTTTCAGCCTTGGGACATTCTGGAGGCCAACATTTACGGTGTCACTTCCGGGGAGAGAAGTGAAATATATTCCTTGGGTGTATTATTACATTTTTTTTAGATTCTAGGTCTATGGGTGACATGACCTCATTTTCATGAAGGTTAACATTTCTAGCACCATTTTCGGGGAGCGAAGTGACATATCTTCCTTGGCTGTATTATTACATTTTCATTGGATTCTAGGCATGTGGGTGAGAGGACCTCATTTCCAAGAAGTTTGATTCAAGTTGCAAAGAGCCAAAGTGCAGCAACAAGTCAACATTGGCTACTAAAATGCATACACGATTGAATCTAGATCCACATCCACCATCTCTCGTTGAATATCTGAAAAGACGCGTAAGAAAACAAAGACCTCAAAATTCATAGATTCAGTCAAGTTCATATATTTTGTTAAGGTCTACATCTCTACCTTCAGAACTGATTTCAATTCAAGATATTCCTTTTGATCTAAAGTTTGAGTTATCACTGTTTAGATCCAAATATAAAACATCTATGCCCGAAATTTTATTTGATCCTTTAAGGTTATCTGAAATAACATCTCTTTTTGAAATTATTTTTGACCCTCTATATCTTGAAGCAAGTTTCTCATACATAGAATCATATTCAGAAGAATATTTTGATATGAAGGTTTGGAATGAATTTGACAAGCTTAAAAAACTAGAAAACCATCTCCGATATACCTTTGAGAAGGCTTTCATACAATATTAGCAGGAGCTCTTGTCTACTGATCCTCTTTTTGCTTCATCTATTCACACTACTGGTGCATCCCCTCATACTACTGTTTCTTCATCATCTACTCTTCCCCTTACAAAACCACTACTCATACCATCACTTCCTATTGTGACTACAAGCCTACCTCCTAGAACAACTATGGTCATATTTTCTCCATTAGATTTTTCGGGAAGACTCACTGATTTACCTCAAAACTATGTACAAAGGCTACCTATTTTTGATGGAACCACCAAGGTTACTACTAGGAAACACATTGATAAAATGACAAATTTCATAGATTTAAAAGAGGTAGATAATGATGATGTGAAGATGAGAATTATTACTCGGAGTTTCTCAGGAGAAGTGAAAAATTGGTTGCGAGCTATAGGACCTCGTTCAGTGACAGATTCACAGTAATTAACAAATATTTTCAATGCTAAGTGGGAGGAAAATAAAATTCCTCTCGAGATATTTACTAAGTATAACTCATTGAAAAGACAACCTAATGAATTTTTCCAAGGCTATACTACTCGTTTCAATAAGGTGTACAATTCCATTCTTGCCAATATCAAACATCTACCTCATTTGGCCTTGTTGCACTATCCAGATGCTTTTGACCCTGATATGGCACATCAGCTTAGAGAAAGAAACCCCACCTCGTTGGAGGAAATGCAGAGAAAAGTGGTCAGCGTTGAAGCCAATCTATTGATCAAGAAATGAAAAGATAGAGTTGAAAATAGAGTTACAATTAAGAAAGAGCCAGCATCCTCATCTAGAGAAAAGTTGGATAGTTTGATTAGAACCATGGAAAATATGGTAGACAAAATTTCCATTTTTATAAATGCAGTCAGACAATCAATTCTTGAATCCCAATTTTTACACCATTTTTTGGTCATCTAACCTATTACTATTAGATGGACCCAAGTACACCATGTAAGACCAATTTTACCCTAAGTAAAATTGGTTTCACTATGAAAAATAACTTAGTAAACCACCTTTATTAAGTTTTTTATGGTCTAAACAAGAAACCCCATGAGGAAATATTAAATAAATCCACATTTGTTTGATTTTTCTCAAGTAATAATTAGTTAAACAACAGTTTAATTAATATTCCTAGTCATATTTAACCCAAAACAGGAAAATTAATTAGATAAATTATTATTTATCTTGTTATTTTTTAGGAATAATTATTTAAACCTTATTTAAATAATATTCCTTGTTAAATTTGACTAAATCATCCATTAATAATTAAATAAATCATTATTTATTTGATTATTACTCAACCACATCCTTAAAATGATAAATAAATCATTTATTTATTTATTATTTACAAATAAATGGATTTGACCCAAGTGAAAAAAAATTTCCCTCCAACAAATATAATAAAATATTCCATAAAAGTTGGATCTTGATTTGGTTAATAATATTTTAATTATGCACCAATCTCTTGACTAACTCAAATAATCTGTTATAAATAGAAGGGTTTTTCCATTCATTCATCACCTTTTGTTGCCTAAAGATCACCCTGGATCTATACTTTTGGTCTGACTTTGATCCACCATCATTTTCATATTTTTCTATCTTTTTGCTTGTGAGCTCCCTTTGAGTTCCATTTTTGTCTAGGTTTTCTACACCATTAAGAGAGAGGAATTTTAGATTTGAAGTGCTGAGGATTTACAAGAACCCGTCTCATTGAGGAGAACTAGTAACATCCTTCTATGTTTTCTTCCCAGGTACCCTTAATATAAAATTCATTCAACATATTCTTGTCTTGTCTATTGGATGCATGGAGTAAATCTCATTTTTATTTACTGCTTAAATTATTTTAATGCATAGATCTAGATTTTTGCAACATTTATCTTGATCACCTAATTGCAGATCTGAAGATATTGGCATCCATCTTTGCTATTAGGGTTGTTTGTTATGCACAGATAAAGTGGTCTTTTTTCATACACTTGCAATTAATATTCATACTAACAATTGGCAACTCCACACGGGTTTATGATTACGACCGCTGTCATTTTTATGATCCCTGCATATCCAACTGCTTCAAACCCTAGGATCCCTCTTCAGCTTCTTTTTTTTCTTTTATTGATGTTTTTTTTAACCTATAAAACCCTAAAACGTTAAAATTATAACTTACTTGTGTTTTCGGACCTATTGCGCAGGTGACAGACATCAGCCGCAGCTGAGACGACACATTTTGATGAAACCTACTCCCGAGAGTGAAAGAAGTGCAGGTTGCACTTTTTGGCCCTAAAACTGCATCCTGGAGCTTCAGGATAGGGATATCTACCCAGAAACTAGGACCTCAGCAAGAAACAGGTCAGAAACTGCGACCACGACTTTTTAAGGGAGTTTTGCTGAATTTTTTTTGGGTTTGTCTGGGCCTCTGTTCAGGGTTGTCTGAATTCTGTCTTCACCCTTTTTGGACCTATACTTGATTTATTTTACTCATCTAAGTGGGAACCTAGCCCCCTAGGGCTTCAGTACCCTCCACACTTTGTGGAAGAGTTTTAGTTGCTACAGGTTTTCTAAAATTTTTAGAGTGTTCAACCATTTTTCAAATCTTATACCTCACCTTCAGATCCGCTTTAGATTGGCTATTTATCCATCCAAATCGCTTCATTTAGTTTTCTTTTGGTTTTCCTCTATGGTCCCCTCCGCTTCCCTCCAAGATATAGCCTTTCGCCACCTCATTTACAACAATCTTTCCTCTAATTTGTTGTTATTTTTCTGCACCAATTTCCAGCAGATCTGACCTTTAGATCCCTGTCCCTCCCAACCTTAGACCTATTGGCTATTTTGGTGTGTTTAAAATAATTTTTTCCCACCTACAGACTACTTGTTGAGAGGCCCGCCTCCTTGGGTTTAGATTATTGCATTATTAGCTGTTTATTTACTGTTATTTCAGTTTCATATACTATTCTCTGCAGGTTTATTTACATTTATAGAACACACATTTTATTTTTCTCTACAAACATCTGTGTTTAAAAATTAAAATTTACACACTTTTACACACACACCCTAAGTGAAGAAGAGCTTCGTTAACACTGCCAAGAAAATACTTTACATTGAAATCAATTGATCCTGCACCTCTATGCCCTTGTTTCGACATTGTAATCAGTTGATCCTGCACCTCTTCACCCTTGTTGGTCTCTCTTCCCTTTGTGTCGTGTTTTTACTGTTGTCATTGCGCCACCAAGGCGTTTATCCTGGAGACTTCTTGGCCTTCATCCTTAGTTTCCAGTAGGAATACTTACTCCTCCACGTAGGATTCGAGTTAGTCCTCCACCAAGTCCGCACTCCGACTCCTCTTCTGGTTCATTGGGTCATCCTTCTAGTTCCACCCTGTGTTCTCCTCCTGTCACATTCGCCATGTCTGGTTTAGGACCTAACACTAGTGGTAGCCTCGTCCCTAATGCTGGGAATACTACGAGTGGGACTGCAACAGGAACTACCCCGGCTGCTCCCTTGCTCCCCTATATGGCAAGCCTCAATATTCCTGATTTTAAGCAGTTGATTGATGACCCTATACACCATGACGCTAGTTGTTCTTCTATGCCAACCAAGATCCCTTCTGAAATCCCCAAGTTTTAAGGCCTTGCTGGAGAATATCCTAGAAATCATGTTCGATCTTTCCACATGTGGTGTTCGTCTAACTCTATTACCGATGACTCTGTTTGTCTTCAGTTTTTCCAATGAACGCTTACTAGTGAAGCTTCTAAGTGGTCTGTTGGTCAGGCCCCATCGTCTCATACCACCTTTGTGACTCCTTCTTGGGCATTCTTGTTTTATTTCCAGCTTCCCCTTCGTTACGACATTGGTACCTAACGTTTGACTTCTTTCCATCAATCGTCTGCGATCTGCATATTCGATCATGTCCAGGAATGATGGAGAAGAAAGAGCCTATGTTGAGCCCCTACTTTTGAAGACCGTGTCTACATAGACTGGTTCCTTAGATATCTCTTGCCTACTATCAGCAAAGATGTCGCATCACATTTCCCTCAAACCGAATAAGTCGCTCTCCAAATTACATTAAAATATGACCTGATCTATGCTCAGTCAAATTATGTTTATACCATTCTACTTGATCATCCTAGACCCGATGGTGCCAACAAACCGGGGGAATATCATGGCACTAACGGTATCATTTGAGCTCTCTCTCATCCATACACTCAGCCTCCTATGGGATATGGTTTTCCTCAGGGGGGGCCAACACCTCCTGCACTTTTCCCCCTCCCGGTAGCATGTATCTAGGATACGGCATGCCTCCTCATTTTTCCCAACCTCCTTTTTACCACACTATTACCCAAACTCCTTATTATTCGTATCCACAGCCTGGTGCTCTAGCTCCTCCATCACTAGCACCTCCTCCACCCTTGCCTTCTCAACTCTCGCAATAGTAGCCATCGCCCCCTCAGTGGTAGGTGTATGCACAATAGGGTGTGACTAATCCTCCTCCTTCCAAAAAGAAGAGGAAATACACTCAAAATAAATATTCTCCCGGTAATCCTGGAACTAATCCACAAAATAATGCTCCTAACACTACTAACTAGCAACAGGGAACTTAGCCCAAGCAGGATAAGCCTGTTCGCACGAACAAACCTTGTTCTTGTTGTGGTGTTTATGGTCATTACACACATGATTGTCCTCTTTTACCACAGATGAATAATATGTGGGAGTCTCAAGTAACATTGTGAGGAAAGCAAGCCTCCCCTTCCATCCCTCCCAGTGTTGCGCCTAGTCAGCCGGCTGTGTTTACTAATCCTTTCCCTCAGCAAGGATTTGTGGCTACCCAACCTCTTGAAGGTCAGGTGACCATTCAACCTATTCCATCTAGTACACCCGATTACCAAATACTCATGATGAATTCTAACCAACCTCTAACCGTAGACATCAATCTTCCGGCTCGGTCCCGTCAGTACAACAAGCCTCCCGCTAGGTTTGTCCCTAAGCCACCTCCTTTGGTCCCTACAGAGCCTCTTTTGACACCTAATGGTCCCTTCCAGATCACTCAGCCTAAGGCGGAGGTTCATACCAAGATCCCTATGAGACCACTATGTCGAAATGCTACTTTCGGAAAAGCTGCCCATTCATATAGTATAGTAGATGTTTTTGCGCAATCTCCTACTGCCATTTCAACGCTAGAACTCCTCCAGTTGTTCCCTTCATAATGAAAATCTCTATTATCTTCCATGGGCATTGTAGATTCTTTTGATGATCGATTGATTATCCTTGATGTTGACCGGTCAGAACATCCTCCTCTCCCTACTTCCGTCGCCTTCCAAATCCCAGTCAAGATCCGAAATGCCAACGTTTCCCGGTGCATTATTGATGAGGGGACGTCCACCTCTGTGATGTCTACTTTGGTTTGGAAGCAACTCGGATCACCTGATTTGGATCCTTCCACGATCACTCTCCGAGCGTGGGATGGCCACGCCTCACATCCCATTGGCCTATTCCAAAATTGTCCTATTACTCTTGCGGGCAAGACTATTTGCGTTGACGTAGAATTCATAGATGCCCTCTTAGATTATAACATTATATTGGGTCATAGCTACACCAATGCGATATCTATTGTCCCATCTGTGGTTCACTACAAGATGACCTTCCCTCATAATCAAAATATAGTCACCACTGACCAGTTGACATATTATGAACCGAAGTCTCAGACCTCCCCTAAGTCCCTCATTTCTTCGGTGGCCAATAAGAAAACCATCGATCCTTTGACCAGTGTCTCACCCGGAGCCTACAAAGACTCCTCATTTCTTGGTACATTCCCTGGTCTTCCTCCTCCGGTCTCTGATCCCAGCTCATCGAATGTTTTCATGATGCAATCATCTCAGGCTATCCTCAAGTGGCCCGCTTCGGCTAGTCAACAACCTCCTCATCCTCTGCAACCTACTCCTAGCCCTTCGATTTAGCCTTCTGGACCTCCTCCTCCTGGCCCTTCACCTACAACTGGTATCCATGAGCCTCTTTACCCTTTTGGCACGGTTCCTCCAAGCCTTAACCATCTTGGAGCTGCCCCACCTGGCCATTACCCCTCAGGTCAGATACCGTTCCTAGCTCCCCCTCCAGGAGTGTACACAGTACCTATCATGGCCACCCTCTCTCTTCTTAACCTGACCCTTGGGATTCCTGTCTGGTACCTTAATTCCCCAGCTGCTACCCCACCTGGTCAACCCAAAAATTATCTTGCTTTGACCCCGTTTCAACCGGTTCCCATGACTTCTCCCGTTGTTACAGTGCCTCAGCCACCTCAACAGGAACCACCTCCTATTGTGACCACTTCGTGTAAGAAGGGAAAATCTCGAAAGAGGGAATCAAAAGACAAGGCTACCTAGACTGACCCTGCTCCTCCTCCGCCTCCAAATCCTTGTACTTTGTGTGATGTCGTCGACCATGCCACCCATAACTGTCTTGAACTGCCTCGTATGAAGCCTATGGTTAATTTTGCGTTCCTTGTGTCTATGGTCCCTGAAGCCTCTGTTTTTGCCTCGACTGCAGCCAAGAACCCTAAAAATATTCACACCAATAAACCCTGTGCTTTCTCTGATCTCCATGGCCATTATTCCCACCATTAACCCCGCCTTACACATTATCGCGTCTCTTTGGAGGTAGATCAGGAGTACAAGGTTGAACAGAACTAATCTGCCTCTCCTATACTTACATAATATGCTGCGAGCCAGCTTGAGGATTTACCCACTCCCATTGACATTCCCCCTCCTAATGTCAAGATGACAGAGCCTGCGACCACCATCCTCTACCTATCATCATCCATGAGGCCCTTGGTGGAAGTTCCCTCTGCATCTTCCCCTATTGTTTCTATTGACCTCCCTTTAATGATCACCTTGGGCTCAACATCGGTAGATCCCTTATCTACTTATTCTTTCATCATCTGCCATGATGATGAGTCAGGTAGCTTTGCCGCATCATGTGGTTTCCCTTCCTCCAGTCACTCCATCTTCTATTGTGATGATGACATCATGGAAGCCTTGTTCACCCCCGACCTCATCTTTCCCGCCCATAAGTGGGATGGCACCATCCGTGTCTATGGTGACTTTTCCAGCCTGAGCACAAGCTACACCTCTGGTAGCTCCCACACTCCACCTCACCATCGGCGTGTGAATAGTAGACATCCTACCCAGAACACTACCTCTCACTGTGTGCGTTCGATTTCTACTTTGCGCTCAGGTTGCCAGCATTGTTCATCATCTTCCCATTTATTATCTTGTGGCACTTTTCAGATGGACCTCCCATCCACACCTTACATCAGTTTTTCCGATGGTGCAAGTCACTACTCCCAAAATCTAGCCTCGGCAGGTTGGGCCATTTTTACCCCCTTGCGATCACTTTTTCTCTGGAACAGTGTATGAATTGGTACTGCTACAGATAATCAGGCCAAATATTATGCAGTGCGAGGTTCATTGGCCGATGCCTTTTCACATTGCATCCTCCACCTTCATGTTCATTTATATTACCTGGTTCTTGTCATGCAATTGAATGGTGTCTATCATGTGCATAATCCTATCCTTTTTAGAAAATATTTACGAGCGAATCCTTTGATGCGTGAATTTGAAATCATTACATTTAGTCATGTACCTAGAACACAAAATCACTACGTAGATAACATTGTAAACAATATTCTAGATTGGAATTTAGCACATGCCTTTAACACAAGACAATAACATAAAACCATCAAAATGATGCATATCCACAATATATGTCATATAAAAAATTTTAGAGTCCATCAACTCTGATACATATGACATGCCCATATCATGTTACAAAAACTCACAAACTAGGGGCACCACCTTCCCTCAGACACTAATCACTATCTGGAGGATCCTGAGCCAATGGATCTTCTCCCGTAGCTCGTAGATCATGCATCCCCTGTTCAGACATCGCCATGCGCCGCATGACCCCTCGCCACTCTGAGGGTAGACAAATACATGGCTCTATGTACTGATCCTCTAAGTCTTGCCAGTCGCGCTCTGAAACACCAGTCAGAAGCCTCTCACATCTACGATGGATGTCCTCTAGGAGGGTTGTTGCATCCTCATTTTGTGATGCCCTTGATCCACTAGGTCCTACACCTCCTGATATTGCAAGCCGTCCTATCTACATGGACAGTTTTACTGGTGCTGTATCTGCATACCAAAAGTGAAATAATCAGTACCATATACAATATTCTGAAACTTTACAATGCACATAAAAATATTAGCAATTTTTCACTTACCATCGGGCCCCCATACTCGACCAGGAGGCAGTGGAAAATCCGAGTCCCCATGATAACTCATCCCACTATAGGGATATTCATCTATGTACAATGGAATCTGATCCCAATGTGAAAAAAACTCGAGTCGGAACACTTTTCTGATTGCCCCACCTCCTCCTCTGCATAGTAGTTTCCCCCATCGGAGCATCCTGGGCTCTCTCGGACCCCCATCCTAGAGTTGTATGCGAGGTTGAAGTGTCGAGATCTTCTCAAATAAGAGCGAGCACAAAATTTTACCATATGGATAGCCATGGTTCACTTGCTGCTTGCATAGTGAGAATTGTTGTTTCAATGATGACAACATCAACTAGGCCCACCCATAGTAGGCCCCACTGAACACACTCTCCACAAGCATCATTTTCCCTTCAGTGATGTGGTGGAGTGCCTGGTTGCCCAGGACCCACAGCACTGTTGCAGCCATAGCATGGGTCTATAACCTCTGTAGATCCCTGACAGGTATCTGTGTCCCTTTAACATGGAGACCTGGATGACAATTCCACTCTACAAACTCCATGATGTTCTTCCCTTGTGGTAGCACTGGATGATAATTCCCTACCATCCCAAGTGGTTGGAGACCAGTCAGGAAATATATATCTTGGACCGTCAACTCGATTTGGTGCCCCTACACTATAAATACATCATGGTCTAGGTCCCAATAGCTAACAATCCTGGACAATAAGGGCTCTCCATCTCTCATCAAAGGGTTCTCCACAAACTTTAGAACCCTAACCCTAGCCAATGCACTACAGACACCTTGATCCTCTTGGATCTTCGATCGTAATGTGCCCTGGTCTCTCTATCTCCAATTGATCCATAATTCTACCATATCTGCACAAAACCATCATACTTGTTAGTTTAAATATAGGAAATACTATATACAAACACAAACACCCAGTTCTCAACCAAAAAACAACATAGAAAAACCCTTCCCTATCAAGTCACACTTTTTAGGCCCAATCCTGGGACAGGTTGCAGTTTTATGCCCAAAACCTGCTACCCAAGTCGCAGTTTTTGCCCTAAAAAGTGTGAAACGGCTATGAAGAGGAGTAGGGGTCTATTACTGGGCACTAGAGACCTAAATTGAACTTTCAATCCACTGAAATGAAAGAGTAGGGTTAGGCATCTTACCTACAACTGACGGATCTCGATTCCAACGGTCGGTTTGTGCACTACGATCTCCGCAAGATTTAGGGCCTTCTCTCCTCTCTACATTCACCATGACTCCACACGCAAAAGAGTGAATTTGGAGGGAAAATGCCTTACTAAAATAGAAACCCCTTATTTTTTCTTTCGCCTGCTACGACCAATCTCTAACTCAGTTTGCCAAACCGTTTGTACCATTGGAAAGCTTTCACCGAGCCCTCAAATAGGTATTTGTTAGTTTTTGTGATTTGATACTTCACCACGACACATTTTTTCCATGAAGCATCACTTCACCACTCCCTAAAATCAAATTTCTTCACTTGCCACACTTGTACTTGGGGTACCACTTTGCCTTCATACTTTTCCATGATCGTGTTGATTTTTGTTGTGAGTAATCATCATGTACTCATGTTTTTATGGTCCCCATTGGAACTTTCCTATGTGGTAACATCATCGAGTCGCCCTTGTTTAGAGCATCCAAGTTGAGTCATAAATGCATCCATGGAGTCTATCCCGAGTCCCTTTGTATCCCGCTATGCTTCTCCATCCTTCATTGCTTGGTTCCTCTCTTGTGTCGCACATTATGGCCTTCAGTCCCACTTTCCCCTATCCCTCATGATATTGTGTCAGTCGCTGCTAGGTCAACCATGCACTTTATGCTCTAACAAGGGAAGTCGTATGTCCGCTACTCAATACCTCCCATTTCATCATCATCCCTGGTGTCAGTCTGTCAGTCACTCTACTATTTTCTCTCATGCCTTAGGCGAGGATCCCTTATTTCCTTACCTATGGCAGACCTCCATTTGTCGACATCAGATCATCCATTCCAGAAGACAAGTCTAGAGGGCGGTGTACCTTGGTTCTAGCTTCCACCCTTGTTCGATGCCTCAGATTAGGCAAAAGTACTCCTCATTTCCCTTTGACTTGATTGTTTTTCAGCTCCAACTCCTTTCGACATGATCAAGATCCATATAATTGATGGTTCTGTGATGCAGAAGCTGATATCGGTGATTCCCGGGTGTGTATGAGATGTTTTCAACCCTCATGAGGGGCTGGCCCTACAGGTAGCCCACCACATGCCCAGATGACCTCTTCATTACAACCCTTGATGCAGCTCCATATATTTGATGATGTTAGCCTCAACTGCTTACAACGCCATTTTGTTTGCATGTATCAGTCAGATTTTCAGAGCCCTTTCCTATTTACAGGGGCATTTCAGTTGTATTTGTATCTCATGTACTCAGATATTATTGTATAAGTCTTGGCTGTTATCCTAGGCATAGTATGTATGTGGGATTCATTATCATGTTTTTACCTGTTCCATGTTTATGCGAGCATGTACTATATTGTTCAGTCCATAGTTTACTAGACATAATATTCTTTCTACTTTGTCTCTTCGGGCATAGGTATGCCTCCCCCACCACCTATAGCACAGGTACTCACTCATAAAAGAGAGTTGTCACACCTGTAAGTCTCACCTCCTCAGGGTCTAGTCCTCTAGAGCTTCGACCTACCTCATATTTCTCTCTCTTTGACTTCCCCTTCGATGTCTACTGATTGAGTTCTTACAATGTACTTCGGTCAAACGATTAGCTCTTAATGCTCGCATGCTAGGGGGAAATATGTTACACCATTTTTTTGTCATCTAACCTATTAATATTAGATGGACCTAATTACACCATGTAAGACCAATTTTACCCTAAGTAAAATTGCTTTCACTATGAAAAATAACTTAGTAAACCACCTTTATTAAGTTGTTTATGGTCTAAACAGGAAACCCCATGAGGAAATATTAAATAAATCCACATTTGTTTGATTTTCCTCAAGGACTAACTAGTTAAACAACAGTTTAATTAATATTCTTGGTCATATTTAACCCAAAACAGGAAAATTAATTAGATAAATTATTATTTATCTTATTATTTTCCAAGAATAATTATTTAAACCTTATCTAAATAATATTCCTTGTTAAATTTGACTAAATATGCATTGATAATTAAATAAATCATTATTTATTTTATTATTACTCAACCACATCCTTAAAATGATAAATAAATCATTTATTTATTTATTATTTACAAATAAAGGGATTTGACCCAAGTCAAATTCTTTTTCCCTCCAACAAATATAATAAAATATTCCATAAAAGTTGGATCTTGATTTGGTTAATAATATTTTAACTATGCACCAATATCTAGACTAACTCAAATATTTGTTATAAATAGAAGGGTTTTTCCATTCATTCATCACCTTTTTTTTCCTAAAGATCACTCTAGATCTATACTTTTGGTTTGACTTTGATCCACCATCATTGTCATATTTTTCTATCTTTTTTCTTGTGAGCTCCCTTTGAGTTCCATTTTTGTCTGGGTTTTCTACACCATCAAGAGAGAGGAATTTTAGATCTGAAGTGCTAAGGACTTATAAGAACCCATCCCATTGAGGAGAACTGGTAACATCCTTATATGTTTTCCTCCCAGGTGCCCTTAATATAAAATTCATTCAACATATAATTGTCTTGTCTATTGGATGCATGGAGTAAATCTCATTTTTGTTTACTGCTTTATGTCTTTTAATGCATAGATCTAGATTTTTTCAGCATTTAACATGATCACCTAATTACATATCTGAATATATTGGCAGCCATCTTTGTTGTCAGGGTTTTTTTTTATGCACAGGTAAAGTGGTATTTTTCGTACACTTGCAATTAAGATTCATACTAACACCAATTTCCAAGGAATGGAGAAGCAAACTCAGTTTAGGATTAAGCAGGGAAAGCAAAGAGTTCTAGATCAACAAGCTCAACAATAAGTCTGCACTCCATTGCAGCAGAACTATGCCCAAGGACCTAAAGATGAAGATGATATTTTTGAAGAGAACCATTTATTTTCAAAAGCTCATGGACCTATCTTCCTTATATAATATGATGATTATATCGAGGAAACATATGTTCCAAATGACAAATAATATGTACTTTCAAATGATGATGGGCTGGTATTCCAATCTGAAGGCTATCAAAAGGGGTACCTAAATTCTCTCATCTCAACGCAAGGAGAGTACAGTTTGAGAAACCAAGATGTTCCTATTACTTCTACTCAAAAGGGGATAGCTCAGCAAAAATATACTCAACCCAAACAAACTTCCCTAGCTAGTCCAAAAAAGGAGAAGGAGCCTGTTGCCATAAATCAGAGCAAGAACACTGAGCCATCTACAAGTACATAAAATAAGGATAAAGAAGTACAAAGGAAGGATTCTTTAGCAAATTAGTAGTCTGAAAAGCATGATACCATTGTAAAATAGGTAGAGAAACAATCTAACTTGTTTAGCTTAGAGAGTGAAATTTCTAATTTAAAATTTTCTATTCCCCTCACTCAGCTTGTAAAGAATGATAGATAAAAATTTCATGTTGCCAAGATGTTGAAAGTAGATCAGATGGTAGACATGGTCAATGTCAGTAATGACCATCCCAAAATTCTATTGGTCCCAGTTGTGGATGGAAATCTTAAAGATAATGAAGTTCCCCGCCCCCCTTTTATCTCAAGTTGAGGATTCATGATTATATTCTCCATAATGCCATGCTAGATTTCGGGGCCTCACACAATTTAATGTGGAAGTCCATCATGGGATAATTTTGGGGCTGGATATAACTTAACCCTATCATGACCTTTATTCTTTTGATTTGTGGTAGAATGAGATGCCTTGGTCTTATCAAAGACTTAGTTGTCTCTTTGGATTAGATTCCCACAAAAAATTTGTGTTGATGGATGTTGTAGTCGCTGCCATACCTCCAAGGTATGGCATGCTTCTTTCATGGTCTCTGGGGAGCCAAATTAAGGGGTACTCTACAAATTCATTTTTCATATGCTACAATTCCGGTATTTGGTCAACATAGGAAGCTATATTGAGAAGTGAAAATGAAAAACATAATCACTAGCAAAGATAAACCAAAAAATCACCCAATTAAATATGTATATATTGATTTAGAGTACTTCATATTGTATAATGATCATAGTATGGATGATTTAGATAGTCAAATTGTAGAAGGTGAAGAAATTTCGGAATTGTCAAATAATGTCCAATCAATATTGAATGCGAGAAAATATAAATCAAAATTCCAAAAGCTTGCAGCCAACCACTTCAGAGCCAAAGTTAGTTGAGTTATATAAAGGTAAAGAACGGGTTGAGACAACGGTTCAAAAAATAAAGAAATTGACCAATCCACATAATTTCATCTTCCCTCGATGATGAGGAGGGTCTTTGTACCATGGATTTCGATGGTTCTTTGGGAAAATATGGAGTTGGTATCATAATATGGATATGTAGCCCTATACATTGGTCATATAAAGTCCCACATAATGTAATATTTTGTTCTTACAAGCTAGATTTTGATTTTTCGAACAATGAGGTAGAATATGAGGCCTTGATCACTAATCTCCCAATTTTGAAAAGGCTAGGTGAAAATAGAATTACTGTATATGGAAAATTTGAGTTGGTGGTAAAATAGGTAAAATGGGAGTACCAAGCCAAACATCCTAGGATGAGAGCTTATGGTAATGTTGTTCTTGATATTCTTAAAATTTTTCCAGAATATACATTGTCTATGATTCCTAGAAGTGAGAATTTTATGGTTGATTCACTTGCCACAACGACCAAAAATTTTAATATTCCTATTTATGCTACTAAAAATTTTGAAATTCATGTGAAGCATCGCTCGAATATCCTTGAAAATATGAGATACTGGCAAGTATTTTGGGATGATAAATATATAAACAACTTTATGCAATTACAAGAGGAGCTTGTCAACTCCCATTTGATGATGTATATAATGAATATGATTAGGTAATTGAAGCTACTGAAGTCGAGGTGATGCAACTAAAGGACAATAAAATTCCATGAGCTCTGGTACCTTTGGAAGAGTTCTTTGATCACGATGATGTTGCCAAAAAGGAAACAATGGTCCCCACATAAGCAGGTGTTGAAGATGTAAACATTGGTACTATAGATAACCTTAAGTTAGTTAAGTTGTCAAGGTCTTTATCCCGTGAGTTGAAAGGAAAATACACATCTCTCTTGGGTGAGTTTTCTAATGTATTCTCTTGGGAATATTCAAATTTAAAAGTGTACAATAAAAACATCATCCAGCACACCATCCCAATCAAGCCAGAGCAAAATCAATTCCACCAAAAGCTGAGGATAATAAATCCTAAACTATTTCCATCTATCGAAAAAGAGGTAAATAGACTTTACAAAGCTGGTATTATATTTCCTATTGTATTTTTAGATTGGATGTCTAACCTCGTTCCAGTGAGGGAGAAGATAGGGGAGATTCGTCTTTGCATAGATTTTAGAAATATTAACAAGATGTCCTTAAAGGACACTTATCCTCTTTCGAATATATACCAAACCTTGGAGAGGGTAGTCAGAGCTTCAACTATTTTACTCCTGAGCAGATACTAATGATAAAACTAGATTTTGGTGCACAAAATGACCAAGAGAAAACAACATTTACAATGCCATGGGGTACCTTCATATATGCCAAAATGCCATTTGGGCTCAATAATTTAGGGGCTAAGTTTCAACATGCTATGGACATCGCTTTCTCAAATTAGAATGATGTGTTTCTTTTGGTTTACCTTGATGATGTTATTGTCTTCTCACAGTGAGATGATGAGAACCTACATCACTTGAGAATAGTGTTTAAAAAATGCAGAAAATTTTCCATCTCGTTAAATCATAAGAAATTATTATTTTCCATGGAGGAAGGAAAACTACTTGGGCACATCATTTCAAAATATGGCATTCGCATTGATCCTTCGAGGATCGAATAAATTCATCAAATGCACTTCCCAAGAAAAAAGAGGAGATCCAATCATTCAATGGTAAGATAATTTTTTTGTGGATATTTATACCAAATCTTGTTGAACACCTTAAAGATATGAGAAACATGTTGAAAAAGTTCAGCGAGGTAAGATGGTCAAAATATACAAAGAAATTATTCAATTCAGTGAAATTTTATTTAACATGTGCTCCCACATTAATTAGTCCTAACTATACTATAGACTTCAGTATCCTTCATTCGCTTCTGAGAACTCTTTGGTTGTCATACTAATGCAGAAAAAGTATTCAAAGATGGAGTAGCCAATTGAATTTTTCAGCCGAACCATAAGAGATGCAGTGTTAAGATACAACATAATTAAAAAACAAGCTTTAGCCTTGCTAGAATAATTGAAATAATTTCGGGTATACATCCTACACTACCACATCATAGTTTATTTTCTGAGTGCATCAGTGAAAGATGTGTTGATGCAAAGGAGGCAAGGGAAATGGATTGTATCCATGCTTGAGTATGATCTAGAGATCAAGCTGACAAAGCCGATCAAGGTACATGATTTGGAAAAGTTGATGGCAGAATATAATTTTCATGCACTAGACATAAATATTGTTTCCGCACTTTCCGAAGAGGACGTTGATGAATCATTGACACATGTATCTGATATTTTAATTTCATCCCCCTGATATGCTGATATATTTTATGCACTGCAACACATAAATCCTCCGTCGGGTGTGTCTAACATCAAAGGTAGATCACTAAAACTAAAGGCTTAAAAATATTGTATTTTAGACAGTGTTTTGTATTGGAAATACCTCGGAGGTGTCTTGTTGAATTTTATTGCTCATTAGGGAATTTTGAGGTCTAAAATGGACCTCCTAAGAAAAATGTACAAATAAAATAAAATTTATAAGAACCAATAGGATTCAAGATGATGATGTCAAACATGGGGTTGATTCACCATTTTTGGAGTAAAAAAGAAAAAATATTAAAAAATAATAAAATAATAAAACTACTTTTTCAACTTGTAGTTTCAACATATCTCCCTAAGGGTTACCTCCAATTTCGAGCGGGAATACTCATTAGATGAAAATTTTAATTCCTCATTAAAGGAGTACCCATGTTGCATACTTTTGATGGACCCTGCTACATGAAAAATGAGAAATACATAAAAAATGTGATTGCAATCACATTTTTTATGTATTTATAATTTTTTTTGTAGAAAATTCCATCAAAATTATGCAACATGGGTACTCCTTGGACGAGGAATTAAAATTTTCATCCAGCAAGTATTCCCGCTCGAAATTTGAGTAAACCCTTAGGGAGATAAGTTCAAAATACGAGTTGAAAAAGTAATTTTTTCTTTTTTCCCTCCAAAATTTAATGATGTAATCAAATCTTATTTTATTATTTCCACTATTATTTTATAATTTCCTTGGGAGGCCCATTTTAGACCTCAAAATTCCCCTAATGGAAAGCGAAGTGAAGCAGGTGATGAATGAATTTCACAAGGGTTATTGTGGTGGTCATTTATTCTAGAAAATCGCAACGAATAAAGTTTTGAGGGCTAGTTTCCATTGGCCCACTCTTTTTGGTGATGTGTACAAGGCTATGATGAGCTATCACAGATGTAAAAATTTTCAAGGAAGAGGAAGTTTCTCTCACTTCCTTTGTAGCCCATATCAGTTTAGGCACCATTTCAGTAATGGGGTCTGGATTTCACAGGTGCGATCCCTCTCTTATGAAACCAACTCCAAAAATAGAAGAAAAGAGAGATCAACACCTTAGAAATCAGCCACTTTGAGGTGGTAACCTTCAATAAATTACATAAATGAACAATTATTGGATGATAAAAATGACCAAATCCTTCTATATATAGGAGTCCATGGGGTCACAATATAATCCTAGCTTACCTAACAATAATAATGTAAGGGCACAATAATAACAATATTGGGGTTATAGGGGTACAACAATAACAATAAAGGGGTTACACTAGCAACAATAAGGGACTATACTAGTAATATAGGGACCTAACATGCCCCTATCCTTCAAAAAATTGTTTTCCTCAATGCTTGACTACATCTGGATGCTTTTGTATAAAATTCTGATCCTCCCATGTAGAAGCTTCAGTGGGTAAGTTCTTCCATTTGACGAGATAATCTGAAATTGATCGATTTCGTGGCTGTCAAGTTCTTTTTTCCGTGACTGCTTCAGGTTCTAATATTATTTTTCCTTCCCCATCAAGTTTTGGAAATATTGTTTGAACTGGAAGTTTGTCCCCTATAACCTTCTTTAAGCATGAAACATGGAAAACAGGATGCACTCGCGAAGAAGCAGGAAGCTCCAGTTTGTATGCCATAGTACCAATCTTTTGCAACACCTTGTAAGGACCATAGTACTTTGGCAATAATTTATTATCCTTCTTAGATTGCTTGAGGGAAATTTATTTTTATGGTTGTAATCATAAAAATACCCAGTCTCCTACATCAAAACTTCTCTTGCTGTGATGTTGATCTGCCTGTTGTTTCATTCGATTTTGTGCCAAATTTATACTATCCTTTAAGATTTGGAGAACTTGTTGATGGTCGATGTGATCTTCCACTGCTTGAACCTTAGAATTTTCTCTTAAATAATATGTGATGGACACTGGATGATATCCATAAAGTGCCATAAATGGTGTCATTTCTGCTACAATATGGAAGGAATTTTTATGCCACCATTCAACGAGAGGTAACCACTTGACCCATTGTGTTTTATTATCAGATACAAAACAACGAAGATATCCTTCCAAACATTTATTCACTATCTCAATTTGACCATCAGATTGAGGATGATAAGATGAGCTATGAGCTAGTTGAGTACCCAAACAAGAAAATAATTCTGTCGAAAATTTTCTAGTAAAAATGGGATCTTTGTCACTTACAATAATATTTGGGTTTCTAAATAGCTTTTGAATTGTTTGCATAAATGTAGTAGCAACTGTACTTGCTTTAAATTGATGAGATAATGCTCCAAAGTGTGGATACTTGGTAAGTCTATCAACTACCACCATGATGACACTCTCTCCTTTGGACTTAGGTAAACCAGTGATAAAATCCATTGAAATCTCCTCCCAACATTGACTTGGAATGGATAAAGGTTGTAGAAGACTCGAGGCCTTAATTGTCTCAACTTTATTTTGTTCTAAACCAAAAATTCCACCACCAACTTTTGAATATCAAATTTAAGGCCATCCCAAAAAAAATCTTTATTCACCCCGTGGTAAGTTTTTAAAAATCCTGAGTGTCCTCCTAAAGGAGAAGTGTGCAATTCCAAAAGAATATTTTGTTTTATTTGGGAATTCTTGCAAATATATAAGCTATCTTTGTACCATAAGGAATCATTTTTCCAACTAAATGTATCAGATGTACTAGGACCTTGCTGCAAATTTTGAATGAGTGTCAACACTTCTTTGTCCTTCTTCAATTCATCCCTTGCTCCGTTGGATAATATAAATGGCACAAAGCAATGCTTCCACCTCTTCATCCTTTCTTGAGAGTGCATCGGCAACAACATTTAGCTTCCCTTTTTTGTAGATGATTTCAAAATCATAACCCAAAATCTTTGTGACCCATTTTTGTTGCTCTTTTGAAGATATTCTTTGTTCCAAAAAGTGTTTAAGACTATCATGATCAGTTTTTAACTTTAAGATGTCTGCCCATTAGGTAAGGTCGCCATTTCTTTAGTGCATGTAGTATTGACAACATTTCCTTCCCATAAATAGCTTTCTGTAAATACTTTCCTTTGATTGGACAAATTTCAAAAGAAATGGGTCTTCCTTCTTTCATTAAAACAACACTATTTCCATTTCCCGAGGCATCATATTCCACAATAAAGGTTTTTGTGAAGTCTGGTGTAGCTAAGACTGGTGCTAGGCACATTTCCTCTTTAAGATATTCAAAGGCCTTGGTTGCTTCAGGAGTCCATGAAAATGGATATTTCTTCAATAATGTTGTTAGAGGGGCTTCTATTCTCCCATAATTCTTAACAAACTTGCGATAATACCTTGTTAACATGAGAAATCCTCGCAATTGCTTTATGGTTGTGGGGACTTTCCATTCCTTAATGGCTTTAATTTTGTTAGGGTCTACCTTAACACCCTCATGAGATACAATATGACCTAGATATTCCACCTCGTGTACTCTGAAGAAACATTTGGATGTTTTTGCATATAATTTTTTCTCCTCCAGTAGGTTGAGAACCCTTTCAAAATGTTAAACATGGTCCTTCCAGGACCTGTTGTAGATTAGTATGTCATCAAAAAATACTAGCACAAATTTTCTAAGGGTTTGAAAATCGAATTAATCAACCCTTGAAATGTAGAAGGCACATTAGTAAGGCCAAAATACATGACCAAAAATTCATAATGACCCTCATGAGTTCAAAATGTTGTTTTCAAAATATCTTCAGTCTTCATTCGAATTTGATGATATCCTGAACTAAGATCCAACTTGGTAAAAGAAATTGCTCCATGTAATTCATCCAATAATTCACCAAAAAAGGAATGGAAAATTTATCTTTAATAGTGAGCTTATTGAGCTCCCTATAATCTAGACACATGCGTCATGATACATCCTTCTTGTGCACCAATACTACTGGAGTAGAGAAAGAACTTTGACTAGGTTGACTTATACTAGCCTCTAACATTTCTGCAATAATACGTTCAAATTCGCTCTTCTGGACATAAGTATATCTGTAAGGCCTAATGTTTAGAGGGACACTTCCTGGAATCAAATGAATAGCATGCTCGTGATCACGAATAGGTGGGAGTCTTTTGGGAGTTTCAAACACCTTGGAATGATTGTCCAAGACTTTTGGAGATTTGGAGAAATAATTGATTTTGATATTGGAGCTTCTAGTGAGCATAATTGTGCAATTATGCCTCATTGTTCTTTATTCAAAAGCTATGTCATGACATTCTAAGCTTATTATCTTTCCCGGATTCCTTGCTATACCCCGTAATTCGACTTTATTTCCTTCTGAAAAAAAAATCAAGAAAATTCCTTGAAAATTAAAAGCTACCATCCCCAAAGATTGTAACCATTGTACTCCTAGTACAACATCATCACCTCCCATTGGAATAGAAAGAATTGGACTATTCAATACATATTCCCCCATGGTTAGCTTGATATTATGACATTTTCCAGAGAAATTTATAGTTCCTACATTTGTAGCCAACACTTGACATTCTAGTGCTGGGTATAGGAAACATTTCAATTCCTTGGCTACCTTAGAATGAATAAAATTATGGGTACTACCCGAATAAATAAACGTTATTACCTTTTTCTTCTTGACATTTCCTTCTATATTGAGAGTTTGAGGAGTGATAATTCCTACCAATGCATTACACGATATGGTCAGATTCATTTCTTCTTCTTCTAGGGTTGGTTCTTGATGTGTATCCTCTTCTTTTGGAGCTTCTTGTTCATTTCCTTCCTCCTCTTCACAATCTATGTAAAATGATTTCTTCTCAGCAGACTTATGAAATTTAGTTTATTTTCTATCACAACTATAGAAAATTCCTTTTGCTCTTTTTTCTTCCAATTGTCATGGTGTCAACTTTTAGGTTATGGAATTCTAGGATTAGGAACACTTCCATCCTTATTGATGTGAGTGGTAGGCTTCCTTGTCGCCATAATTTTACATTCAATTTTTCTTTCCAAGCTGAATGCCTTCTCCAATGAATCAGGTTCCCAAACATGAACCTCATGTTGGATGTTATCCTTCAAAGTCTCTATGAAGACATCAATCATGTGTTTCTCTAGAATATCAATTACCCTTATATTAATTTTTTGGAAGTCCTCAATGTGCTCCACCACTGAACCTTTTTGTTTGAGATTTACCAATTGGCTAAAGAAGGTGTTTATCTTTGTATCCTCATAATGCACTATCATTTCCTCCGTAAAAATTCACTAAGTGAAATTTTTTTTATGGGAGAAAAGCCATTGATACCATAAAAATGTTTTTTGTTCTAAATGTAAATTTTCAATGCGTACCTTTTGTGTGTTTTGCACATTATTGAGATCAAAATATTGCTCCATCTGTAGTATCCATGTTACAGGATCCTTGCCATCAAACTTCCTCATATCCATATTTGGAATATCGTGGTTCTTCCATCCAACATTACAGTTTATGAAATCACGATTAACATTTATTTTGTTCCCATCATGAGTTTCCTCTACTATCTTTTCACCATTAGGAAACATTTCTTGTATCAACTTTGTCAAACCTTGCATGTCTGCTTTTAGATCATGCTTCATGTTTTCCATGTTGTCTTTCATTTTTTATCAATCTTAGCTTCCATGCCAGCTTCCATGCCATCTATCTTAGCTTCGACGCCTTTATTCAAACCATCCATATTAGCTTCCACGCTTTTCTTCAAAACTTCCATTTCATTTTCTGTTGATCTTTGCGAGAGAGAAATTTGTGCAGTTGCTCTTGTAATTTTGACATGTCATGTTGTAGTTCTTCATCTTCATGGGTCATATTAGAGCCTTGCGAAGGCTTAATTAGTGTTGAATTCCTTTTAGGGGGGTTTTTAGAAGCTAATACTAATATCTATTCTACAATATTTCCTTGGAATCAATTCAAACTGATTTTTCAAACAATACTTATGCAATTCGAAAAAAATACACACCTTTTTCTTGCTTTTCAGGAGCTCGATATTGAAACTGAATTATATCTGAGATTTTGGATATTCAATATCTAAAATTTTGTCCTTTAATAGCCCTCTGAATCTTCATTCAAATGCCACAAGTCTGATGTGATTGGCATTCTTCAAGTCAAAGTTATGCCCAATATCCCACAATTACTTAATTAGCAACCAGTTCAGTAGAGATAACTTGTACGATGTTCCAGGTGTCACATTTTTCTCCTTCGGCTCTGAAATTGATAAAAAAGAAACTACAATCCATTTACTTGTGACCAATTTTTACAGAATTCCAATCCAATGCTCAGAGAGAGAGAGAGTTATGACGATTTTTCCACAATTATCTCTTTGAGAAGAAATCCAGGAGCCTGAAAAAATCCTAATATCCACCAATCATATCTCCGAAAATATTGTGAACCAAGATCTAAAATTTTTACAAGAGGTTTCTCAAGATTGCGACTTCTTTGTGTAAAAATGTTAGCTTCTAAACCTTTGTAGAAATAAAGTTATTGGGCAAATGCCACGATGACCTGTTTTAGGTGAAATTCGGGAGCCTGAAAAAGCCCTAACTTCCACAGATCATATCTCTGAAAATATTGCGAACCAAGATCTGAAATTTTTACATGACGTTGCTCAGGATTTCAGCTTCACTCTGTAAACATTTCAACTTCTTAACCTTTGTATAATTTTTTTTTAGTGAGAATTCCATTATTACATGTTTGGAGTAGCGAAACCCTAGAATCCAAAGATATGATACCAAATTTTATGAAACCAACTCCAAAAATAGAAGAAAAGATTGGTCAACACCTTAGAAATCAGCCACTTTGAGGGGGAAACCTCCAATAAATTACATAAATGAAAAATTCTTGGATGATACAAATAACCAATACCTCCTTATATATATAGGAGTCCACGGGGTCACAATATAATCCTAGCTGACCTAACAATAATAATGTAAGGGTACAATAATAACAATATTGGGGTTATAGCGGTACAACAATAACAATAAGGGGGTTACACTAACAATAATAAGGGACTATACTAGTAATATAGGGACCTTACACCATCCTTCATCATCCATGTAGCACAAGTGGATTTTGACGGCTAAAAATTATTTTCCAAAGTCGATTGAGGCAATCCCAACTAGGCAAGAAGCTGATTTGGTTATCATTCAATTCATGAAATCTAACATCTTGTCCATATTTGGTTGTCCACACAAGATAATCACGGATAACGTAGCTGCATTTAAGTCCAAAAAGATGGTGGAATTTTGTGAGAAGTAAAATATCAAATTGGTTCATTCAACTCCATACTACCCTCAAGGAAATGGATTGGTCGAGTCTTTGAATAAGTCTTTGGTCAATATTAGCAAGAAGATGCTTGAGGTAAATAAGAAAAATTCACATAAGAAACTCATCAATTCCTTGTGGGAAAAAAGAGTAAGTAATAAGAAGTCCATATGCATGTTTCCTTTTGCGTTAATGTATGGAATTGACACAGTATTTCCTACTTCTCTTATTGTTCCAATCATGAAGATATTGCAAGAACTTGGCTGCAAAACGAATAATGTTCAACGGTGGATAAACCAAATGATTCATTTGCAACAAACCAGGGGGGAAGTTTTTCAAAACACTTCTAAACTTCAAGAAATAATAGAGAAAGTGTATGACCGAAAAACAAAAGTGGATGACTTCAATATGGGTGATGTAGTCCTCTGTTGGGATGCTCGGAATGAAGATAAAGGAAAGCATGGTATGTTGGAGAACTTGTGGAAGGGACCGTACACGATTTCAGCTTCAAGAGAGAAGCATGGCTATTTGTTGGAGAAAATGGATGGAAGAGACTATAAAGGAGGACCGGTCAATGGTAGGCTTCTCGAGCACTACCTCTTTTGATCAAATTTCTGAAGTTTCTCAGCATCATTGTAGATATCATTTTACTTTTCTATCGAAGTACGAAGGAGTTAATCATCGAAGATTGAAGCCTGAGGTTAAGGCCATGTGTTTTCCTTGATTGGCTATTGATTTGTAAGTACAATAAGTTTTTGTTTATGTCTAAGTTAGTTCAATTTTTCAGTCAGTTTTCAATATTGAGTTTGGTCTCTTGATTTTTGACTCCATGCCCAATGGATAAGGCTACTTGGTCTACGGTTTTCTTGACACCTCCAAGGAGCTACCATACCCAACTGGAGCCAATGTTAGTGGCTTCTAGTCTTACTAGTCACCAGTGAGAAAATATGCTCTTACAAGGTTTTTTAAGGGTATTAAGTTAAATTTTTATGATTTCAGTAAGTCTTCAAATAAAAATTTGGCCACTTGCTATTGTGTCTAGGTGTGTTACTACTCATTTCAAAATTCATGTTTTTGTCATTTCCATCACTCATTTCGCTAAGTCACCAACTGAAAATGTCTCCATCACCATCTCAATCACATCATCATGGTCATCATTGAGCTCATTACATGTAGTGTCACCATTAGGTTTTAGTGTCAAAATCATTAAAAAAATCATTCATTTCACCATTGAATTCAACATTGAAGGAGTATTTAAGTATGAGGGATTTCCACATTGCATTATATTAGATATCATTTTTGGGATTCAACTGTGTTAAGTAAGTCATTCATCTATGACCATTTCCATGAGAGGTAGTTGTAACTAGCTAATTTCTCTTGATTCTTGAATGGTCCACTTAGCAATCATTGCATCGGGTGATGCTCACTGGGGTGACGAAGTGGGATTGAAACTAGTAAAATTAATCACATAGCGTCAATCATCACTTTCAGGGCTTGCACTTGGTAACCAGGACTTCCTAGGAGGTCACCCATCAATAAAATACTCTGGCTCAAGCACGCTTAATGGTGGATTTTTTCCCCACAATCAAGCCCACTTAGCTTCTACCCCATTTGAAATAAAGTTTTTAAAGTGTAATTCCATTTCAATAATGAATGTAATATGTTTCTCAAAGGTTCTAAAGCTACAAATTTTCAAATCAAAAGTGAAAAGACTTGGTGGAGCCACTTAACCACCAAAGATCAAAATAGATTTCCAAAGCTACAAAAGACTAAGTGAGCCTCTCATTTGCTCATTTCATCTTCCAGAAACCTATCTCCACGAAGAAAACTCGCTCTCACCCTCAGAGAATAAATTTATTTTCTCAAGAGTACCATATCTCCTTAGCATTTTGTATTCGTTGCGTAGGTGTTGTGCATGCATTGTGCTTTTACCTCAGAACTACACTTTCTTCATTTTGGAGAAAATCATCACTCCAAGTGGATTTTTCTTCAACAAAAAGGTTACATTTTATCAAAGATAGGTAATTTTTGGGACTTGAAATTGTAATTTACTTCCATTACATTTTCACTTATATTTCCATATTATCACCTTCACTCCACCTCCATTTCATTACATTTATATTACCATTACCACTATTGGGTTACATTTATGTTTTTCCAAACTTTATTAATTCCTAATATTTTTAAGTGAATTAGTGGTTAAAAATTAGAAAATAATATGCACATACTTACACCTAACAAGTGGAATGAGTTTGTTTTCATGTGTAGGTCAAAAAGAAGCTTCCAAAATACCCTTATGTGGCCACCTAAGGCCAAATTCGAATTTGGATGGAGAATATCATGGGATCATAAGTATATGTCTCATTTCCTATTTGTATTGTAACTATAAGAAGACATGTGTCTTATCACTTCCTATTTTGACTGTAACTCTAGAGATATAGGGAGAGATTCATGGACTCTCATTAATGAGATAGCTTCTCATCTTTTGTATAAATAGAGGAAGCCTTCTCCTATCAAATCATGTGTAAAATTGGAGTTATGCTCAATATTTGAATACAGAATTAGATTGTGGCACCTTACTCATGAATGTTCCTTCATTTTGACTTCGTTTTTCTTACATATGGAGCACCTCTATTTACCATCTCTCATACTTTTAGATCAGCTACCTAAAATGTGTGAGATATACATGATTTTATAGATTAAAGTTTATTTGGTTTCGTAGTATTAGTTTTAGATTGACTGTGTAACATTTTATTTTCTAAAAACATTTAAAAAGGATAGATTTATCTATTTTCCAATTAGATTAAGCTTGAGGCAATAGAGCTCACAAGTATTTAGTTTCCATTCATGTTCTGTTATTTACTTTCTTTGATCAAATTATCAATTCATTGTATAATTGAATGTTCCTAAAAGATTAGGCTAAAAAGGTGTTCCAAATTGGGTGATTGAATGTTCAACCTATAAAATCATTGAGCTTTACTTTTACATGCTTTTACATTTCTTTTTAGATCCTCATTCAATTGTATACTTGGGTGTTCTTAAAGACATTTCAAGAAGGTGATTTTATCATATTTTTAAATTGAATACTTGAATACCTAACTTATGCAATTATTGAGTTTTCCTTTGCATGATTTAATTTCTTTCCTAGATTTAAATACTAAAGTATAATCGGTTTCTTATACATCATCTAAAGAGGGTGATTCTATCATACTTCCATATTGGATGTTGGAGTGATTTAACGCACCTTAGTTGTTTTCCTTTATATGCTTTGAAATGATTTCTTAGATTAAAATTTCAATTCTTGTAAGTATGATTGTGCGTGCTATATTTTATTTGAAATTTTTTTCTTTCTTTTCTTTACTTGATTTCATAGGTTAGTTTAATTTAATTTTCATTATTTGATTTCATATATTAGATGAATTGGTTTTCGTTATTTTGTAGTTAGATTGATCTAAATTGAAAGACAATTTCTAGCACATACATTGCACACATGCTTCACAAGTTTATGAAATCCCTGGGTTGAAAAATTATTTGACAGGAAACAATTTTTCCCCAATAGTAAGTGGGCCCTCCAAATCACCTCTTGTGTCTTCATTTTTTGATTGCAAAGACAAATTCCCTTTTCCAGGGTTTTAGTACATTTTCTTGGTTTCATGATTACATTGACAAAAGGTTGAAAGAAACCCTAAGAATGTAGCTCAGTCACCTTCACCCACCTATTATACACCTACCTAATCATTTTCCCCACCCTCTATTCCTTATTTTTTCTAAAAAACCTAGCCTAGGCTAGACATTTCTAGGTTAGGATTGTTTTTTCCCTTTTTGGACCACTTCTCCTTATCCATTCCCTCAAATTTCACTTTCCCCTACTTCCTAAAATCTCTCCCTACCCCCATAAAGTTTCCCTAAAAATATAGGAAGCCATAAACCTCTTCATCTCCCTTCATTCCCAAAAATTGCCCAAATCCCCTATTTTTCCCTTCACTAAACCATAATTCCATTTCCCATCGAGTTAGGGTTAGCAATGGATTCTAAAACGACTGTGTAGAATAGGCACAAGGGAGGTTAGATCAGCAGGTATGAGCCCACTTCAGAAAATGAGATCATTTCTTCACCCTTCCTCAAGAAAACATTTCAAGATGATGGTTTCCTTGCCTTTTTCCAAAAGGTTCAGGAATTTGGTTCTCATGATAAACTTACCAGTGCATTTTCCACTAGATTCAGGAGAGATAAGGTGTCTGATTCAGGGGTGGTGTTCACTCTTTCAACAGATCATTTCCTAAGCCACAAGGATTACAGGCAGTGGAGAAAACATGTTCAAGAGTAGAGACCTTGACCTTGACAGCTACAAAATGTACTTGAAGCCAACATACAAAGAAACAGCTACACACATATTTCCATTTAGACACTTGTTAGACAAATATTCCCCTCTCATAAAATTTATCATGAGGTAATTAACATGTTAGGGAAGATACTCAAGGTTATATCAGTATTATCTGAGACTCTTGATGCATTACATCAGTGTAAAAATCCTAAAATTACGTCATTACCTTTACAAGAGTATGGTAAAGATGGCAGAGAAGGTAAGGAGAATGGGAGAGAATCATCATGCTAGTTTGTTTCACCATGGGTTGGCGAAGGTCCTGGTTTTCCATTAGTTAGCACAGATCAATTTTTCATGGGATGGATTTGTATATTAAAATTCTCTTTTTCCTTATCCCACTCAATCTAGCAGTCACTCTACACCCTTGGCTTCACCATCATATCAACAGGTTTATTCCTCAAGAAAACCTACAAAAAGAGTTCCTATGGCAGAGGTGACACAAACATATGTCAGAGGTAAGAGGCTTGTGTTTTCTTTAGATATTTTGAAGGTGCCAAGCCTACATCAGGCGAAAAAGGATCATCATCACAACACTAGTACATATGGTCAATTTTTTGACTCTTTAGTTTCGAAAATTTTAACATATTATTAGAAAGTTCCCAACTTTTTCTCATTTTTTTTAATCCTGCCAAAAAGCATCGTAACTAAAGTGTCAGGCTTGCAATGAAACTCTCCAAACATCATAATAGCGACAAAATTTCTCAAAACTTCAGAATAGCGATGAAACTCTCCAATGTCAGACTTGCGAAGAAACTGTCTAAACATCAGAATAGTGACGTGCATGCTCCAAACATTGGAATAGCGATGAATAGCTCCAAATGTCAGACTTGTGAGGAAATTGTCCAAACTTCAGAAATTTCGAAGTAGCAATGATACCGTGTGAGGGTTAGGTTAGGTCGGGTTAGGTCAGGTAGGGTCAGGTCAGGTCGGGTTGGGTTAGGTTAGGTCATGTTAGGTTGGTTTGGGTCAGGTCGGGTCGGGTCAGGTCGGGTTGTGTCAAGTCAGGTCAGGTCAGGTCAGGTCGTGTGAGGTCGAGTCGTGTGAGGGCCCCCAAGGAAACCTGTTATGGTGGGTTGGGTCAGGTCGCGTCATGTGAGGGCACCTAAGGAAATGCATTTGAGCGGGTCGGGTTGGATCAGGCTAGGTTGTGCCATGATGTGTGAGGCTGCCTGAGGAAATGTATTTGGGTGGGTTGGGTTACATAAGGTTGTGTGAGTGTGCCTAAGGAAACGTGTTGGGGTGGATCAGGTTTGTTCAAGTCATTTCATGTGAGGGCGCCCAAGGAAATATTTTTTTGCAGGTCGTTTCGGGTCATGTGAGGGCACCTTATAAGGAAACGCATTTGTGTGACCCACTTGGAATTTTCTCCCTCATGTCTTTGACATTTAGGCAGGTCGGGTCGAGTTGGGTCATGTGATATGCCCAAGAAAACGAGTTCGAGTCAGGTCGGTTCATGCCGTATAGTGAGGGGGCCCAAAGAAATGTGTTTGGGTGGGTTGGGTCATGTGAGGGTGCCCAAGGAATTCCTCTGAGTCTGGTTGTGTCGGGTCGTATGAGGGCACCTAAGGAAATGCATTCCAGCGGGTCACGTAGATTCTGGTCGAGTTGTGTCATGTGAGGCCGCCAAAGGAAACGTGTTCGAGCAGGTTGGGTTGGGTCTTGTCATGTGAGGGTGCCCAAGGAAACACATTCGGGTGGGTCAGGTAGGGTCAAGTCGTGTCGTGCGAGGGTGACCAGGAAAATGCGTTCGGGCGGGTTGGCTTGGGTTGTGCTATTTTAGGTTTCCTGAGGAAACACATTCAGGGAAGTCGGTTTAGGTTAGGTCATGTGAGGGCACCCAAGGGAACACGTTGAGGTGGGTCGGGTCGGTTAGGGTCGGGTCATATGAGGGCGCCCAAAGAAACGCGTTCGTGTAAGTTAGGTTGGGTCTTGTGAGGGCACCTAAGGAAACGCGTTCAGGTAGGTCAATTCGCATCATTTCATGTGAGGGCACTCAAGGAGACATGTTCAGGATGGTTAAAGCAGTTCAAGTTGGGTCAGGTCGGGTCGTGTGAGGTGGTCGTATAAAAAATGCTAATTTATGACTGTTCATGTTCCTTATGCATGTTTGTGCATTCTGTTTTCTATTTTCTCCATTGTGCTTTCGCTCGTGCGGGTCGGGTTATATAGTGTGAGGGTGCCACAAGTAAAGCATTCGGGTCGGATCATGTGAGGGCGCCCAAGGAATGCCTTCAGGTCGGGTCGTGTCGGGTCATGTCAGGGTGGCCAAGGAAACTTGTTTGGGTGGGTCTAGTCTAGTCAGGTCCAATCCGGTCGTGTTGTGTGAGTGCACCCAAGGAAAAACGTTTGAGTTGGTCGATTTGGGTCATGTCTTACGAGGATTCCCAAGGAAACGTGTTCAGGTGGGTCGGTTTGGGTGAGGTCATGTTGTGTGAGTGCTTCTAGGAAAATGCACCTGAGTGGGTCAGGTCGGGTTGTGCAGTGTGAGGGCGCCCAAGGAAAATTTTTCGGTCAGGTCAGGTTGTGTGAGCATGCCCAAGCAAATGCATTCGGGCAAGTTGGGTCAGTTCGGGTCAGGTCGTGTGAGGACGCCCAAGGAAATGTGTTCGTGCAGTTCAGGTCAGGTCATGTGAAGGCACCTAAGGAAATGCATTTGGGTGGGTCAGTTTTGGTCGTTTCATGTGAGGGCACCCAAGGAAATGCATTCAGGTGAGTCGAGGTGACTTTGGTCAGGTTGTAATGTTCCAAAATGGAGATTGCACAACAGGCTTGTAAAAATAACGCACTCGTGGGAGATTTATGTATAGAAATGAGTTTACAACCCTCGGATCCATTAGATCAGTAGATATGGAGTCTATATCCACAAGGGGAGCAAAAAAAATCAAACTAGGTGTGGTAAATAGGTCTCCCACAACCTAGTCTAGCTGAAAAACACCCTACAAGAGGGGTTGTAGCTATGCACAACAAAATGCTTCAAGAATAACACAGTCTTGGACAATATGAGTAGGAGGCCATAAAATATGATTAAAAAATGAATTTACAACAGAAAATCAGAAGTAAAGTGAAGCTCTTTCAATATATAGTAGATTACATGAGACAATAGAGCAAGATATCTTCAGAAAAGAAAGATACAACACATATATATCAGCAGAAATGGCTCAACAGCATTATTTTCAAGAGTTGTAGTAGCTTCATATTACAACTCAGATATAGGACAGATCTATGGACAAAAAATTAGATCTATTTCATATCTGGAAACTAGATTGTTTTCTTTACAATATCCCCTTGGGGTTTTGACCAAATCATGCATAAATAAGAGTAGATCTGAGTTACAAGTTGCAGATCTGTAAAATGCTACAGTAATTTCTGAATATAAAATTTCATTAAAATATATATCAGATCTAAATGGAACATGGATCAGCAAACTAATCCATGGATCACCAAAGTGAGAGGCAAAGCCCAACACCAGAGATCTCTGATCAAAACTGGAATCAAAACACCATAAAGAACCTCATATGAAAATGACACAGTTCCTCAATAGAAATAATGTTGTAGCTCAAATGAAAAAGATGGCCCACTTCCAAGTTACAAATATGAAGTGCAAACAGGAGAGGCACTCTTCCAAGAGGTTAAAATACATACTCCATGAGAAGAGGCTCCCAAAACAAGCTAGATATCTACAGATCTATAATCCAACTTGTTGTAGCTTGCAAAAGCAGACAAACCCTCATTGGATCAGCGCTACAATTGAAAGTATAGCTTGGCCTCAAGCTTGATAGTGGATCAAATCAGCAAATACTCCTCTAAGAATCCTCAAAGGAAGAGGCGAAATCCCTGCATAGGAACTCCAAGTGCTAAGCAGCACAATTCTCTACTAAATAGTATAGAACAGTATTTCTCTAAGCAGACAAGATACTCAGAAATATGATCAATCAACAACCTTCTATTGTTTCCTTCCCTTTCCTTTTATAAGATGAGAGCCTTTGCAAACCCTAAACCACCTTGATGAGTTAGCTCTTTTCACATGAGGGGCCTCCTTCTAGAACTGTGTTGTCCCTTTAGGAGATACATTGAACCTAGATAGCACTGTAGATTTGGTCAAGGTTGACCCAGTCTCACAGCTCAAACCCCTTTCACACCTGCAATTGATTATTTACATGGCCCTGACTTATCTGTGTTCACATGGGCATTGATTTATTCAGTCTTTTTAGGAGTTTTAAATGTCCTCATTTATTCATTTATTCATGCAATAGAAAATAAAACAAAAATGAATATTCCTCTTAGCTCAGGCTAGGTAGGAATATTATAGTCCTCCCCTCCAAATGTTTCTTGTCCTCAAGCAACTGATAGGGTAAGAGCTGTAGTACTTCTCCTCCTTCATTGTTGGCATCATCAAGGATCAAGTCCTCATCATAAGCCAAGTTCTCAACAAGCCAATGCATCATGAATTATTCCTCCAAGGCCAACACAATATGTGCATATTCCATCCCTTCATGAGTGAAAAACTCAACATAAATAAACATAGTTGGAGCAATGCTACATCTAAAACATGTATCATGAAGTACAGGTTGAAGTTCCAAACCATGTGGTACATGCATAGTGCCCATCATCTATCCATACAATACCATAAACAATACAACTATATCATCAATGTATAGAAGCAAGACTACATATATGCAAACTGAAATATGAAATTGAGGAGGTGGGTCAAAATCCCACATGTGATGCTAGCGCAATGCACCTCTTGTATTCATTAGATCCAGGTGTTGCAAGTGACATTCCCACCACACTTTTGCTGCATGAGTCACCTTAAAACGGTTGAAGGTGTTACATAAGTTTGGTGCCTTTGGGAAGCACCCATCATGAAAAGGAATCTCCCTTTACACATCAAGGGAGTGGCCAAGTTCATAATTTCCATTGGCCCCCAACAAACTATGAGATCCACATGATCTCTCACTCCATTTAGGAGTCTTATCCTGCAAAAACATGGAAAAGGAATGTAATAGATTAGAAAATACAAATTGATTGGCATGATCAAATCCTTTACCATCATAGTCCTTCACACACATGGAGTTGTGCATGATCATTCCCCTCCTCTCAAGAAAAGGAAGAGCTGGCTGAGATGACTCTTGCAAAGATTCCATTGGCTGCCTCAATCCCCCATAGCTATTTCACTATTGAAAGTGTTGATGTAAGTCCTCTCTCATGCCTTCCCAATCAAAACTCTTCATGATCGGGGTGTAGATCTTCATTGAATACATATGGCTGAGGAAGAATTATTCATATTCTCCTTGTAGGATCTTTTGCTTGAGCTTGGAAGCTCTAGCCAAGAAGGCCTTACCATGATAATAGATGACTCCGCCTTGGAATAAGTAGCCCTATTCTTGATGCAAGCCATATAGTATCATACCTGTGTGGAGATATTTGGAATACTCTACAAGCAGTTGATATTTCCAATAAAGATCCACACTATTAAATAATGACAGCGTTGCTGATACATCCATGGACGTGCTTTTCATGTTGCTAATTTCCTTTTTGACATTACACATGCCAAAATTGTTTGTTGGAAGGCTAATCCTCCACTTCTTCTCTTCCCATAGCGCTGCAGCTTGATCTTTCAATGCTCCAATCTTCCCTAGATCTAGATTTGGAGCATCACTTTGTGAGGCTTTCCCCACAAGATATGAATCTGATGGCATTCCAGGTGGCTTGCCATGAGATAAGAATTTCCCTTGCAGTATCCTCATGAACATGAGAGAAGGAACTTTGAGATCCTTGCCTCCACTACACAAATCCATCTCTGTTGTTTGTGTGGAAACAGTAGGTGAAGTATGAGTGTGCATGCCTTGAATCATTTGTGGTTTCCCACTCTTCAAGTCCACACACTCCATTTGCAAATCTTTCCAATCAGTGGTAACCTTCCCCAAGGTAATCAACCATTGGACACCCAAGATGATGTTGGTGTCTGGTATGTCAACTACAACGAAGTGATCCACTGAGGTGTAGGATCCCATAGTGACAGAGAGTGATGGAACATATTGCATGCATTGCATGGTCCTATCTCCTCGGACCGAAATAGAAAATCCCTAAAAAGTACCGGTGGGGATTCCTCTTCTTTGCACAAGGTGAGAATCAATAAAGTTGTGGATTTCCCCACTATCAATTAGGACAGATACTCTCTGATTCATGACTGAACCTTGTACTCTTAGGGTCAAGTACTTAGGCACTCCTCTCAAAGAGGCAAGAGTCCCACTTGTTGGAGAAAAGGCTCCCTTGCCATCTTTGGATGGTATTTGACCTCCCTCATCATCATCATCATCATCAGCATTGTGACCCCTCCTAGGTTCATCACCTTCATCTTCCTCCTCGAAATCTGAGAAGACTTCTATGTAGTGTGCTTTTCCAGCAGCACATCTATGTCCTGGTGCCCATGAATCTTGGCAAGTGAAGCATAGTCTCTTCTTCCTCAATTCCCTCCTGAGATCAATATCAAGATGTTTCTTGAAAGAGCTCTCCTTGGGAGGAGCAATTTTTCCTTCCTTCCCCTTAGAAAAGTGAGGGGCCTTGCTTTGGAAAGTTGTGTTTGCTTTTGGCAAGGTGTCTTGGAGGTCTCTAGCCCTCTCATTGGCATCATGCAAAGTGATGGGCTTGGTAGATTTAACCAACTCATGAAAATGTTCATCCAGGTCATCGATGAACATGTAGACTCTCCTTGCTACAGATAGATAAGGGACCATGACTGATAATCTCAGAAACTCAGAGATATAAATCTCTGCATCTCCTAATTGCTTTAGCTTTGCAAGGCTTATGAAAGGTGCTTCAAGATCGTTCCTGTCAAACCTCTCCACCAGTCTTCTAGTAAACTTGGAATATGTAGTCACATTGATGTGTCCCAATGTAGACAACCCATGGAACCACCAATTGTGTGCTTCACCTTCAAATTACAGCACTACAATCTTGATGGCTTCAACCTCAGCGACTTTGTTCAACAGAAAATAAATATCCAGCTTTTCTACCCATGCCTTGGCAAAGCTGGAGATGATCCATCAAAATTGGGCAAAAATAATCTTCCCATAGAGTGGTGTCTACCATGAAAGAATCCATCATCTCTAAACTGCTACCCCGGTCTTCTTCTGTCCTTGAGGTGACAAAAATCTTGGAAACTCAACTTATCCTTAAATCTCTGACTATGGGAATCATACTCCACAAATTAACCTTCAAGTGAGGCTTTCTCTTGTGATCCTTCATTCTCCACAGCCAAGAATGTAGGCATAGTGGAGCGTTGTAAGGCTTGTGGAGCTTGTGGCAGGTTCGCTGGTTGACTAGTCCCATGATGAGACATGTTAGAGCTTTCTCCCTGATGAAATATCTCAAGAGATTCCCTCATTCTTTCCACCCTCATCTCATTGATCTCCTTGGAAAGATCTTGCATGGCCACCAACAAAGTTCTTTCAAACTCCTCTCTGTCCTTATCACTGGTAGTCCTAGGGGCTTTACCCTTATCTTGATCTTCAGTAGTATAACCACAATTCTTATGAATATTGTTCTGATACCTCCTCTCACTCCCAGTAAGAGGATCATCTTCTTCTAAATGTAACATGGCTGGTGCTCCAAGGCAAGCACAGTCTATGCTAAGAAAGTAGCTCTGATACTACTGTAATGTTCCAAAATGGGGATTGCATAGCAGGCTTGTAAAAATAATGCACTCCTGGGATATTTTTATAAAAAAATGAGTTTAAAACCATTGGATACCTTATATCAGCAGATCTAGAGTCTAGACCCACAAGGGGAGCACAAACAAATCAAACTAGGTGTGGTAAATAGGTCTCCCACAACCTAGTCTAGCTGAAAAACACCCTACAAGAGGGGCTACAACTATGCACTACAAATTTCTTCAAGAATAGCACAGTCTTGGAAAATATGAGTAGGAGGCCATAAAATATGACTAAAAAATGAATGTACAGCAGCAAATCAGAAGTAAAGTGAAGCTCTTTCGATATAAATTATATTACATGAGACAATAGAGAAAGATATCTTTAGAAAAGAGAGCTACAACACATAAATATCAGCAGAAATGGATCAACAACCTTATTTTCAGGAGCTGAAGTAGCTTCATATTAAAACTCAAATCTAGGATATATCTGTGGACAAAACATTAGATCTATTTCAGATCTGGAAACTAGATATTTTTCTTTACAATATCCCCTTCGGGTTTTGACCAAATCATGCATAAATAAGAGTAGATCTGAGTTACAAGCTATAGATCTATAAAATGCTGCAGTAATTTCTTAATATAAAATTTCATTACAATATATCAGATCTAAATAGAACATGGATCAGCAAAGTAATCCATGGATCACCAAAGTGAGAGGCAAAGCCCAGCACTAGAGATCTCTGATCAAAACTAGAATTAAAACCCCATAAAGAACAACATATCAAAATAATGTATCTCCTTAATAGAAATAGTGTTGTAGCTCAAATGAAAAAGATGGACCACTACCATGTTACATATCTGAAGTGAGAACAGGAGAAACACTCTTCCAGGAGGTTAAAAGACACACTCCATGAGAAGAGGCTCCCAAAACAAGCTTTTTTCTCTGCAGATCTAGAATCCTACTTGCTACAGCTAGCAACAGTAGACAAACCCTCACTGGATTTGCGCTGAAATTGTAAGTAGATCTTGGCCTCAAGCCTAATAGTGGATCAAATCAGAAAATACTCCTCCAAGAATCCTTAAAGGAAGAGGTGAAATCCCCGCATAGGAACTCCAAGTGCTAAGAAGAATAATTCTCTACTAAACAACAGAGAATAGTATTTGTCTAAATAGAAAATATACTCAGAAATATGATCAATCAACAACCTTCTCTTGCTACCTTCCCTTTCCTTTTATAATATGAGAGCCCTTTCAAACCCTAAACCACCTTGATGAGTTAGCTCTTTTCACATGAGGGGCCTCCTTCTAGAACTGAGTTGTCCCTTTAGGAGATACATTGAACCTAGACAGCGCTGTAGATTTGGTCAAGGTTGACCCAGTCTCATAGCTCAAACCCCTTTCACACCTACAAGTGATTCTTTACATGGCCTGGATTTATCTGTGTTCACATGGGAACTGATTTATTCAGTCTTTTTAGGAGTTTTACATGTCCTCCTTTATTCATTTATTCATGAAAGAGAAAATAAAACAAAAATTAATATTCCTCTTAGCTCAGGCTAAGTAGGAATATTACACGGGTCATGTGAGGGCACCCGTGAAAACGTGTTTGGGCGGGTCGAGTCGGGTCAGGTCATGTGTGGGCACCCAGGAAAATTCATTCGGGCACGTCAGGTTGGGTTAGGTCGGGTCGTGTGAGGGTGGCTGTATAAAAAATGCTTTGTGACTGCTTGTGCTCCTTATGCACTTTTATGCGATCCATTTTCCATTTTCTCCCTTGTGTCTTCGTTCAGGCTAGTCGGGTCATGCTGTTTGAGGGCCCCATAGGAAACGTGTTTGTGTCAGATCGTGTGAGGTAGGCCATATAAAAAATGCTAAGTTGTGACCGCTCATGTGCCTTATGCACATTCGTGTGACTCGTTTGTGATTTGATCCCTCGTGGCTTTGATGTTTGGGCGATTCAAGTCAGGTCGAGTCATTTGATGGTGCCCAAGGTGTAATATTCCCAATTAGCTTTCAGCTAGTTCAAATATTAATTTTTTTTTTTGCTCCTTACTTAGAAGAATAAGAGGGTAAGGAGACCCATAAATCTCCTTAGTAGGAATATAACCACTCCTAATGTGAATGGAGGTCATCAAAGTAGTTAGATAAAGCACACTTATGTGTAAATAGGGGATGAATAATGTGGAATGGGTCAAGATTGACCAAATCAACAAAACGGGTATGGAGGGAGTCGATAATCAATGAGAGACAATGCAGATTTGGAGGGAGAGTATTTTTATGGAAGTAGTGGCTTTAATGAGTGGGGCCCAAGGTGAGGAATATCACCAGGCATATAAGGAATGGAATGGCAGCTATGGAAAGCATGTTTGAGTATTATTTTGTTTATGATTTGTTATGGCTTGTTGCTCTCTTTAGCTATTTAGTGGAGACTGCAGTGTTGTTTAGCACAAGGGTATTCCTGAGTGGGAATCCCACCCTCATCCTCTGGGGACTTTGAGTGCCCACTCAGGAGAGGTCATTGAGTTGCATTTCCACATTCTGACACTAAGCCAAGCTACAACTTTCTTATACAACATAATTTCTACGAGGGTTGTGCTGTGTTGCAAGGTTGCAATAGTGGAGGGTTTGATAGGGCCATTTCTAAGCTAGTTTTTAGTGGAGGAATCATTCCTTCCATTGGGTGGCCAACAAGGAAGGTCCTTGGGCATCATTTTAGCATTTGGCACCAGGCCAAGTCACCACCATCTCCTACAGTGTAGTTTCACTCCCAAAATGTGTTATTCTATTGAGAAGAACCAAAGGAGTGTTCAGTATATCACTTGGGGAGTTAGATCTTTAGTGAATGGATTAGCCTTTCATTGGGAGAGTCTATTGGAGGAGTTCCATTCACTTTACATTAGTTTCAGCCACCTCCTTCTATGTGATTTAGTTGAAGTTATTATTCATCCTTAGGGCTTTAGATCACCATTCTATATTTTGTATATTTCTGGAAACCCTCTCTGGTTTTTCTAGGAAAAGTGTTTGGGAGTATAGATCTCCATTCTTAGTATTGTTTGAGAATTGTATTATTAGGTCCCTACATTTATATTTTCCAGCTGCAGTGTTACTCACTAAAACTACATTGTATTGGCTTCAGTATTTTTTGTAGCAACTATATTACATGTTTTGGTGCTTTTTGGCATTGGAGGCCTCTCTTGCCTAACTTGAGGGACTTGATCCCCAAGATATTGTACTCATTTGCTGTTGTTATACTTAGTACCATGGATCTATGTTTGGCTCATGAGTGATGTATTTTTATTTACTGGCTTTTCCCATTTTTATGTCCTATATTGTTTCTCTCCGATTTTTGTGATATTACAGTGGTATCAGAGCATAATATTGGCTCAGCTTGTGCATTTTCAGCCAATATGTCATCAGAAGAGGGAGATACTCTCACAGATAGAGAGAAGAGGTAACTAAAAATAAACCAGAGATATGATTATATAGATGATAGAGAAAACAAGGGGAAAACTCCCTTATCAGGAGGAGATGAGGAGAAAGAGTTTCCCAAGCTTCTTCTTCAAACCATGCAAGATATTGCAAGGGATATCAAGGAGATGATGACTGATAGACACCAAGAATCCCCTAAAGGGTTTCTACATGGAGAAGGCTCTGACATTTCACATCACTTGCATGATCAACCAATGAATAAGTATGTTTCTCAATGCTCCACTATGCCTACATTATTAACAGTGGGAAATGGAGGGTTTCAAGAGAAAGAAACTCTTGAAGATTATTTTCTTGAGTATGAGTATCAATCTCAGAGATTCAAAGATCATTTGAGCTACTAAGAGTTTTGTCAGATCAAGGATAATAGGAGGCCTCAATATCACAATAGAGGTGGAGGATTCATACAAAACAATGACCTTCACCGGACTATGGGTAGATTCTTCTTACCCACTTTTGATGGGTCATCCAAATGCACAGCCAAATATTGGGTAGAGAAGTTAGACATCTACTTCTAGTTGAACCAAGTACCAAAGATGGAAGCCATAAAAATAGCAGCGCTGACCTTGATGGTGAAGCACATTATTGGTGGTTTCATGGTCTTTCTACATTGGGGCATGCCAATGTGACTGCATATTTAGATTTCACCAGAAGGTTGGTGGAGAGGTTTGATAAAAGAGACCTGGAGGCACCTTTCATTGAGTTGGATAAGCTCAAATAGTTAGGTAATCCATAAACCTACATTTCTAACTTTCTAAAACTTTATGTTATGGTTTTTGATCTATCTACAACTAGGAGGGTCTATATGTTTATTGATGGGCTAGCCGAACCTATACATGGATTGGTTTAGTCAACCAAACCAACTACCCTTCAAGATGTTGTTGAAAGGGCTAGAGATCTACAAGATGCTTTTCCAAGAGCAAAGGCACCATTTCAGCAAAATCCCACTTTTCCATCAAAGGGAGAAGATGTGAAGGCTCTTCCTTCAAACGAGATAAAAAAAAAGTACCTCTTAGTGATGATGTTTGAAGAGACTTGAGGAGAAGGAAGATTTGTTTCACATGCCAAGAATCATGGGCACCTAGATATAGATGTGCAGTAGGGAAGGCACACTATATAGAGGTATTTTCTAATGATGAAGAGGAAGAAGAAGAGGAACTAGAAGAAGGTCACAACACTGGGATAGCAGGAGAGGATACACCACCACTAGGAGGTGGGAATGGAGCATTTTCTCCAATTGGAGGGGCCCTTGAATAATTTAGGGGAGTACCCAAGTACTTGACCTTGAGATTTCGAGGTTCCATTCAAGATCAGAGAGTATCAATTTTGATTGACAGTGGGGCTACCCACAACTTTATTGATGTCCAATTAGTGCAATGGAGGGCAATACCCACTGATGATTTTGAGGGATTTTTAGTTTTCGTCCCAGGAGCTAGAAATATGTAGTGCATACATTATGTTCCATATTTATTTGTCACCATGGGGATATATACCTTGATTGATCACTACTTTGTGGTTGACATACCTGACAACAATGTGATATTGGGTGTGCAGTGCTTGATTACTTTGGGTAAGCTCATCACAAATTTGGAGAATTTACAGATGGAGTGGACAGATAAAAGGAGTGGTAAGCATCATATGATTAGGGGCGTGCACACTTATCCGTCTCAGATAACTTCCACATAGAAACCAGAGCTAGATTTTCGTAGAGAAAGCAATGACCTAATAGTCCAAAAATTTATGCATATGCCTTTGGCCCATGATACATTACTTTTTAGAGGCATTCCACCTTGGAGGCCACCAAATCAGGATTTTATGGGAAATGTCTCACAACAGGTTGCACCACTCATAGATCCAAGAGGGGTGAGGACCTTGGGAGGACTTGGTGCAGCACATAGAGGCTTGGGTAGGCTCAAGGAGGAGGGAGACATTCTCCCAATATCACTATTACCCACTCTCACCAGACATCTTGCGCTGAGAGAATATTTTTTAGGGATGGAAGATGGCACCATCATGGTGCAAGGATACCACTCCATGGCTTTGGATAATCAGAAGATACTTCCACATAGCGAGTACTCTTCCACATATGGTAGAGGTTGGTGGCCACTCATGCATACATTGCCAAAACTCAGAAGGTTTTGGATGGGTGATAGATTCTTATGGAAGGCTAACCTCCAAATACTTCAACCTTTACTTGAGCATGAGCAGCTACTGGAGGAGCAATAGAGGCAGGATAGTAGCATCCCAACACATGACTTGGGCATGGGAGATATCAAAGAAGAGGCTAGCTACACGAAAGGTGCTTTAAATTGTAGATCATTAGTGATGTCATTATGCAGTATACATCCTTATTGGACATCCCAGCTGTTGGTGGAATACTCCAAGGATCTCTTTTCATGAAGGATACTTGATGACTGGTTATCATATGGGAGATAAGCACTGAGAGATGGGGTCATCTATTATCAGAGTAGGATCTTCTTGACTAGAGCATATAAGCTCAAGGAGAAGCTACTACATCCATCATATGAGGATTTTCTCTCCAACCACACTAATTTCAAGCGAGCATATCATACTATCATGGAGGGATTCACTTGGGAAGGCTTCAAAGAGGAGATGCACCATCATATCAGGAGATGCATGAGTTGTTTGGAGATTGAGGAGAGACATAACTCATTAGAAGAGTTATCACAACCACTTCCTTTCTCATTGGGAATGAGAGGAGGCCCATCTATGAGCCACTTCACCATCTTGTTCAAGGTACATGGTAAGGGTTGTGTTTATGTGCATCGCAATTCACTTCTATGTATTTGTATTCCCTTTCCATCCATGTACAGGTCATTGCTCCAAGAGGGGGCATTATTTCTTATAAATTTCTTGGTCCATTTGGGGCCATAAAAATGATGATGATGGCCACTCCCTAGGATATTTTTGGGAGATGATATCTTATTTAGGGTGTGCTCAATTAGAACCACACATCATACACCTTCTCCAAGCATGTCAGAGGATTGGGGAAGCAAGCAAGTGCTTGGGAAATCACTCACCATATCATCTTCTAAGACAATTAGGAGTAAAATTTGGTTGTTTTCACTTGAGGGACCATTATCCTTCTCCGATCTTATATATGGCAGCTAGTATGACTTTGCTTATGATCCCATCTATTGATGATGTTCTTATCATTGTTATGGGCATGATTGGAAGGATGACACATGGATTGGAGGTGCCCATTGGGAGTGATATTATCCACATTTCTTATGCTACATACTTCAGGGAGAACATTGGGAAACAAATGATTGCTACATTAGACCTCTTGTTTCCTTATGGGATGAGCCATTTGGTTAACTTGTACACTTGGCAGATGCATCTCATGAACACTTGGGAGGAGAATTTAAAGGACGGATTGATTGGGGGACACTTGGTTCATGAGGAGAGCTTATCACATGGAGGTGTCAAAAGAGAAGGAGGAGAATTTTTGCAGCACTCACATTTATAGTTGCTTGAGGACAAGAAACATTTGAGGGGAGGACTCTAATATTCCCAATTAGCTTTCAGCTAGTTGGAATATTAAATTTTGTTTCTTCTTCTTAGTTAGAAGAATAACAGGGTAGGGAGACCCATAAATCTCCTTCGTAGGAATAAAATCACTCCTAATGTGAATGGAGGTCATCAAAGTAGCTAGATAAAACACCCTTATGTGTGAATAGGGGATAAAACATGTGGAATGGTTCAAGTTTTACCAAATCAGTAGCACTGGCATGGAGGGAGTGGATAATCAAGGAGCGACAACGTAGTTTTAGAGGGATAATATTTGCATGGAAGTAGTGGCTTTAATGAGTGGGGCCCAAGGTGAGGAAACCCACCAAGAATATAAGGAAGGGAATGGTAGCCATGGAAATCATGTTTGAGTATTATTTTTTTATGGTCTGTTATGACTTGTTGCTCTCTTCAGCTGTTTAGTGGAGACTGCAGTGTTGTTTAGCACAAGGGTGTTCCTGAGTGGGAATCCCACCCTCATCCTCGAGGGAATTCAAGTGCCCACTCAGGAGAGGTCATTGATCTGCATTTCCACATTTTGGCATGAGGCCAAGCTACAAATTTCTCCTACAGCACAGTTTCTGCCAGGGTTGTGTTGTGTTGTAGGGTTGCAACAGTGGAGGGTTTCACAGGGCCATTTATGAGCTAGTTTTTTAGTGGAGGAAGCATTCATTCCATTTGGAAGCTAGCGAGGAAGGTCCTTGGGCATCATTTCAGAATTTGGCACTAGGCTAAGTAACCACTATCTCCTACAGTACAATTTCACTCTCAAACTGTGTTATTCTGTTGAGGAGAATCAAAGGAAGGTTCAGTGCATGACTTGGGGAGTTAGATATTTAGTGAAGGGATCAACCTTTCATTGGGATAGTATATTGGAGGATTTCCATTCAATTTTACATTAGTTTCAGCCACCTCCTTCTATGTGCTTTAGTTGAAGTGATTCTTCAACCCTAGGGCTTTAGATCACCATTCTATATTTTGTATATTTCCGTAAACCCTCTCTCGGTTGTCTAGGAAAAGTGTTTGGGAGCATAGATCTCCATTCTTAGTATTGTTTGAGCATTGTATTATCAGATCCATACATTTATATTTTCTAGCTATCGTGTTATTCACTAAAACTACGTTGTATTGGCTTCAGTATTTTGTGTAGCTGCTATATTACATGTTTTGGTGCTTTTTGGCAGTGGAGGCTTTTCTTGCCTAGCTTGAGGGACTTGATCCCCGAGATATTGTACTCATTTTTTGTTGTTATACTTAATACCATGGATATATATTTGGCTCATGAGTGATGTATTGTTATTTACTAGTGTTTTCCATTTTTGTGTGCTATATTCATGATCTCCTAATTTTGGGATATTACACAAGGAGCATGTCTAAGTTGGGTCGTCTCGGGTCGTGTGAGGGCGCCCAAGGAAACATGTTTGGGTGGGTTGGGTCGGGTCCGATCTGGTCATGTCATGTGAGGCCGTGCAAGGCAATGCATTCGGGTGGGTCAGGTCCTGTTTGTTAGTCATCATTATTTTTCACCTGTTGACGATGACTAGTTTCCTAAGCTAAGTTTTCTAGAAGATGATCTCCAAACTTTAAAATCTGTAATCTAGAAAACACCCCTAAACAATTTTTTCCCTCCTACCCATTCCGTTCAGCCTATGATGAGAAAAAACCTATTTTCCAAGTCCTATCTAGTTTCAGCCATATAATCCTATCCATGAGCTGCTATAATTGAAGATTATTTATTTCCATTCACACTTATTCCTTAAGCTATTCATTATCCAACTATTGACAGAATTTTTTCAACCCTATCTCTTGTCATATGTCATTTGGAAATCTAATCATACCCAAGAAACACTCAGAACATGTCAAGATCGCCCCTAAGTTAGATAGTGGTGTTTTAGGGAATCCTTTCCTTGGAAAAAAACATCCTGAGCCAAAATCATCTGTTTAGTACCAGTCAACCCTGAATTAGTGCATAATCTGCAAAAAAAAATCTTGATCCATTCATAGGTCACGCACCACTAAGAGGTCATTCTGTCTCAGTCCAGAAGAAGTTCAAAAAATATCCAAAACATAAGAAGATAAGTATGTTCACTATCTAAAAAACATGCTTAGGTCATGAAAAAATCTCCATAAGACACCAAGGAAGCTCTCCAGAGTTCAAATTCATATGTTTTTACATCTCTTCAGGGGTGTGATTTCAATAATGATCAATGTGCAAAAGAGAAAAAGGACAAAGTCAAAAAGGGTCCTACATGCCGAATTAGCTTGCCCTCAGTAAAATAAGTGAAATAAAGCAAGTAAAGGGCTACCAATAAGTGTGGTTTGAAAGCTAAATTTTCCTAAAGAACAGAGAGAAGCCTCCAAGTCATATGAAGGAAAAAGGTTGTTGTCATGCTGATCAGCAGTGTTCTCAGCATCTCCTCCAAAGGAAAATCCAACCTTCCTCTGCAAACAAAGTCAGGGGAAGTTAGTCAACTAGGTCTAAGCAAACAGCTGCTCTACATATACAACTCATATGGTTTCTATTCTAAAGGTTCACAGGGATATTTTAGAAAGAATACATATCTCAGAACATATCTCATAAAGAAAATTGTTGCCTATTTGACATAATACCAAGCAGAGACCTATTATCTGCAGAAAGGTAATATAGTTTTGAAATAAATGAAATGACATATCTATAGTGAGAACCTCCTCATCTAGAAAGAGAAATTTTTTGAAAGAAAAGTGATAACCTCCTTCATTAAGGAGATGAGGTGTCATGACTATGATGGTTAGAAGTGCAGTGATAACCTCCTCCAATAAAGAGCAGATGGTTAGCAGCAAAATAATAGAACTTCCTTCATTTAAAATTAGAGGGTTAGGGTGTTTTTAAGTAACTTCAGAAACTAGTGTGAACCACCTCCTCCAAATATGAATAGTAGGAGCATTAGCAGAGTTTCGAATTATGTTTAAGAAAATGTTCTATTGGAAAGTCAAGGTTGAAATCAATGGGAAGAAAATGAAAGTTTATAGGTTGATGTCCCATGTTACATCATCAGCAAAGCAGTGACATTATGGTGTTGAAAAGCCTCTTTTTCTTCTATTTATAAAGTCCTCTCTCAAAGTGTAAACTGAGGGTGGAATGTTTAAATAGAAGGCTATCACTTGAGGTTACAGTTCACATAGACCATATTATCCAAAAGATAAGGCAGACATATAAGAAAACAAGCCTTGGTGAGTGCAAATAAATTTTTTTTTATTCCAAATCAGAGGATTAATTCAAGTCTCTAGTTTGAAGTGGCCATCTTCGAAAGGATAAAGAGGGCACCATGTTTGATAAAGACAAACTATTTATAATTCTAAAGAGACCTCCTTCAAAGAGGGCAGTTAGGATTGGCAAACTTCAAAACATGGCCTCTTTCATAAAAGGGCATAGGGATAGCTCTCCAAGATTTACATATTAAATCAACTTATTCAAAGGGTAAAAAGGTGATAAACATGTTTCACTTTCAGTCAAAGAAACATCTCTTTCGCTTCACAAAAACAGAGGTTAAGGAGCACCCACGAAATTTTTCAAACATAAGCCTCCTTCAAAAATAAGCAGAGGGCCCACCATTTTTTGATGATATAAAAAATGAAAAGTGGAAAAGGTCAAAATATAGCCTAAATTCCTCCTTCAAAATAAGCAAAAAGACGCTACGAGCCATGAGTCGCACCCAGGGCTAGTTTTGTTTCAAAATGAGTTTCTGACCAAACAGAGATTAAATTGACAAAGGTGAGAGAGGTTTTTGTCCATTATAGTTTCAAGAAGAAAAAAATTCTTCTGTTTCTACACAGGTATCATGGTTTGTGATAAATGTAAAAAATACAGGTGTCACGGGAGGATTTCTGCACCAGGATTCACCATTTTTTACAAGTGTTGGTACAGTCAATTTTTGAAAAACCAAATGGAAACCAAATGAAACAAATCAAGAATATTTTGAAAATATACTTCCATATCCTTCCAACGAGCCATCTTGTGCCCAATTCTGACACCGGGAAGGCATCCAAAAGTGGCTTGCAAACAACACTATGCATTTCTGCACCAGGATTCACCAATTTTGACCAGTGTTGGGAAAGTCAATTTTTGAACAACCAAATGGAAAAAAAATGAAATAACTCAAGAATATTTGGAAATTATACTTTCATAGCTTTCCAACTAGCCATATTGGTCCCAATTCCAACACTGGGAAGGCATCCAAAAGTGGTCTGCAAACAACACGATGCATTTCTGCATCAAGATTCACCATTTTTTACCAGTATTGGGAAAGTCAATTTTTGAACAACCAAATGGACACCAAGTGAAAATAATTAAGAATATTTGGAAACTATACTTCCATATATTTCCAACGATCCATTGCAGACTCAATTATGATACTGGGAAGGCTTCCAAAACTAGCTGCAAAAGCGCATGGCACACCTATAGGTTTTTTCAGTGTATTTTTCTAAGCAGTGCAACGCGCCTGTGTTTTTGCATGACATGCCTCTGTAGAAACACAACTACTCCTTAAAAATTATCTATTAAAATATAATAAAGTTAAAGACACTTTACTATGACCTCCTTCAAGAGCAGATGGTTATAAAAACACAGTGATGAAAACCTCCTTCGAAGAGGGCAGTTGGTTTGGCAAAGTTCAACAATGGCCTCCTTCACAAAAAGGAAAAGGGTCAGCTCTCCAAATGTTTGCACCATGAAACAGATCATTCAAAGGGTTAAAGGTGTGATGAAGTCATACTTCACTTTCAGTCAAATTTTTCCTCCATCAAATGATAAAAGATAGAGTTTTAAAGGACATAGGCAATTTACATTTTGAAATGTTTTCAATCAGAGGATAGTGACCTTCATCACTTCATAAACAAGTGGATTTGCATATTAGGTTATAATAGGCTGCATTGGTGGTTTTAAGTGGAAAGCATCTTGTTTTTATAAAAACCACAGAGGAAACAGTGATAAAGGAGGAAATATTTGTTTTCAATTTGAAAGAGTTTTATCGCTGTAAGTGGTTAAAAATAGCACAGTCTTCAAAGGAGAAAGAGTTTTGGTGCCCAAAGGAAAAGGAGGAACCTTTTTGTTTTCAAGAAAGCCCTCTTTTCCAAAATCAAAGAGAAATAAGGGAGAAGGTTTTTCTTGTAATCAATTTAAAAGGTATCTTAATAGTGATTTCAAAAGAGCACCAAGTTTACTAAATCAAGGAGAAAAAAGTGACTAGAGGATAAAGGGTTTTGTCAGTTGAAAGAAGTCATTTAAAAAAATTGATTTCAGGGGGTGCCATGTTATCATAACCATAGAAAAATAGACTTTGTGAAAGGTCTCATAATCAGTTTGAAGGAGTATTTAAAAGATGTTTTCAATGAGTCCCTTTTGTTTCTAATAACCACAGAGAGACAGTGAAAGGGAGGAGGGTTGATGTGCCATTTTGAAAGTCTTTTTTATGCTATGAAATAGCTAAGAATACACACAGTTGCTAGAATAAAAAGAAGAGTTTTGTAAAGGTCTTTAAAATCAGTTTGAAGAGATATCCTAATAGTGATTTCAGGGCACCATGTTTACTAAACCAAAGACAAGACAGTGATATCAAAAGGGCAGTGTTTGAGGGGAATAATCTTTGTGTCAAAAACAAAAGAGATTTGTCTCCAAAATACCACCAGCAGATCTTGGCAAAGGCCTCCTATCTCAAACAAAATACTGAAGAGATGACTTTGTTTTCATTCAAAAAAATACTTGTTTGCTAAACTCAAATAAGAACAGTGATTTGCAAAGAGGAAAAGGTGTGTTGGTTGAAGACTTATTTCAGTGATCACTTAATCAGTTTATCTTGGTAAGTCAAAGAAGAGAAATCTAAGAAAACTAGTGATGATGAGGAACAAGGAAAAGGGTCCAAACATGACAGTAAGGAAGAGAAAAGTGATGGGTAGAAAGGTAGTGATGAAGAGGAACATAATGGCAGCCTACACAGCAGCAAGCATGACAATCATGAAGAAAGCAGTGATAAGGAAAAACAAGGTAGCCCCCAAGCAAGCAATGATGAGGGCAAGAAAACACAAAGCATAGAGCATGAAGGGCGCTCTCCAAAGGATGTGCTAGCTACCTCTCCTAGGCAAGGGGCCATGAATAACCAACCAAAAAACTGAAACAAACTCAAAATCGCCCAAAAAGGGTGCCCAGTGAGAAAAAGTGGAAAAGACACATATAGACTTGGAATTTTGGCCCAAGCGTCTAGGCATGTTTCTAAACACCCTTAAGGGGTTTTCTCACCGAAATTGATTAAATTTTGACATGTTCTTATTTTTTGACATTTTTTGGGCCTAATTGCATAAAATCATGGGCACCGCCATTTTTGTTTGGAGTATCCTCAACAATTGAGAGTGGTACCATTAGATGCATTAAATTTAGGGGCATCTACTCAGATAATTTCAGATCAATTGAAGATTTTTTGGTCCCGAAAAGAGGCAAAAAACAATCACTTTTTCGACACTCTACCCCACATATCAGCAAAGGCTATTTTTTGGTTTTTTCCACTTAGTTAAGTTTTTGATACACTTCCACTGATTATTTTGGGGGAAAAAGGTATTTTTAGAAACCAGACATCTAGGGCTTTCCAATGGGTGATTACAACCTTGTTTTGACATCGGGAGGTCCTTCAAGAGTTGCCCACAAGACAGGGAATTTTCTGCTGCTATATTTCTGAAGCATTTGGTGAAAAATGCAGTTTTCTGAAGTGGCTTTTCCAAATGTGCGTTTAGCCTTTTCTGGCCATTTTCAGTTGGGGAAAGTCAATTTATTTTCCTTTTTAAGCATTTTTAAGATATTCTCATAGATATTTTGTGCCTTGTGCTTTGCAAAGCCTCAAGGACAAAATCAGATATTTGTAATGGGCCAATGGGCTTGCTAGTTGCCCTAGGAGGTTTTCCTTCTATTTGGCCAATTTATTACAAGATATTTCATTGTAAAAAAGGCTAAAATTGATGATATAGAGCAATATATGGTTATAAAAGCTTGGAAGAAATACTTTGTCTCACGCATTGGATAGTTTCTTGAATATTTTGGATGATGAAAGAGGACTGCTGTTGGATTCCTTGACTTGGTAAAATGGTATAGTGTTCCTCTCTGTTATCTATCCTTAGTTTTCATAAATGTTTCCATGTTTCTTGCTTGTTGTAGGTCAGTAAAGAATAGATTTGAGACATGCCCATGGAGGCACCTCAAGTTTCCTGATTTTATTACAGCTTCTATGTTTTTCTTCCTTCTTAGTCATATCAAAGAATTCCTAGCTACTCTTTGATCACTGAAGAACTTGTTTGCTTGTTTCATTTATGGTTATTATGCATGCTAAGTATGATTAACGGTACGCCCTACTTACTCATGGCTAGTCAAAGCTCCATCTCTGAAACCTTTCTTTGAATTTTTGGTTGTCCTACTTGAACCAAATAGGTCTTGTATCGATCTTTCCATTTGCCTAAAACTCTACAATCTTAGTGAAAAGTGCCCGATAGCCCAAAATATTATGTCTAGGAGTTCCCTCTTAGTAGTTTGAGTTATTCATTTGTCTTAATTGTTTTACCCCAAATTCTGATAGCGTTTTTCCTAAATTTAGAGAGTCATATATCTCTATGTATCTCTTGAATGTTTATTTTATGCATCTATTAGTTTGAAGTTGCATTTATCATGATTAATGGTTATCCCTACCATATGAATGTCTGTTATTGAACTATTTATGTTTAAAATCCTTTATCCTTCACAAAACTTAGTGTCCATATGACTTTATTCCACCTGAAGATCCATTTTACCTTGATCAAATCGGCCCTTCAATATACCTTGTATCACCATCTGAGGCTTTCTCAAACTTTTCGACCCTATAGCCCTGTTGATCTAACAATATTTTTATCTATTTAGTCTTTGATCAGTTCCTCCCTCAAAAACCTAAAAACAAAACCAAAAACCATACTTAAAAACGAGCCTAAAATAAAAAACATAAGAAGAAAACAACTATACATCCCTTGTACAAATAGAGAGAGCCCTCTCTGAGTCCAAGAAGGCTAGGTCCTTGGGCTCCAAAGTTGGTTTGATGTTACCCTGTCACTTGGCTTTCCAATCGGCCAAATCACGGGACCCTAACATAATAGCGATCACGGTGGGACTCTGAGTGATAAACAAACTTAGATTCCCTAAACCTTCATAAAGCTTTGAAAATACTATCTTTTGAACTTATCCCACCACTCCCTAACATAATGGCGATCACGGTGGGACCTTTTAAGTTATGACAATCTAAGTATACCTTAGTACTTCAGAATCCCTCAACCTACAATTTTTATCAAAGAGTAGAATCTAGTGGTCTCACCATCCTAGCAAAATGATGACCTAGCTATAGGATACTCTTACAAACCTTAGGGCTACATAAAAACTCAGAAAATCCAAAAACATCCTAGATTTTCTTTTTCCAATTATTGGTGGTGGACCATAAGTACATCTCTATAAAAAAAACAAAAATCCACCTGGAAACTCCACTAGCCTCCAGTAGGCCTAATACTCCATAAAAAACTAAAAAAATTCATAAACCATACTATTCTATTGACTCATCTTTCCCAAAACTCAAAATTCATGGTGCAATCTCTGTAATCAGTGACAAACTAAGTATAACTTAGCAAGTCAGAAAAAATTTCACCTAAACATAGGAAATCAACAGAATAAACTTTCAAATAGAATCATTAGCTTTCTCAACGGTCTAGAAAACTATTGAAACTAAGTGTTAAGTCTTTCTTGCAAGTTTTCCACATCAAAGTTTGCTAGAAAACTTTTTCCAAATAGCATCTTTGTCAATATTGGTGGTGGACCATAGATCTCAAAGAAATCCACCTGGCGACTCCACTAGCCTTAATTTTTGTTTTGACCATTATTCACATTAGCGAAACCCCTAGAGAGGTCATCCATCCAAAAATAATCACAACTATCATCCTCTCTAAACTTTGACTTTGAAATCTAGCTTCACGAAGAATCAATACCAGATCTCATCCAGACCCAAATCCCCCTATCATAGTTGATAACACAGAGAAGATTTTGTGGAAAACTTCCGAAACTGGTAACTTAGCTACCGATAGTTCCATCCGTAAAGAAATTTCTGTACCTGAACATCTCACATCTTTGCAGGATTCCCAGTTTGACTTGAAATCAGCAAAAACCCTTTTTAGAAGCAAGTCACAAAGTAAAATCAACTTTGACGATCTTCAGCCCTTAGATTTTCAATAGAGTCCTAGTAGAGAAGCCTCACCTACTACACATCCTGACTTTTAGCTTCTCCACCACTTTGGCTCTTACCACCCTAAATCTGCTCAAAATCAATTCACAGGTCCAAGTACCTCCGCCACACCCATTCAGACCACCACTGTTAAAATCACCTCATCTCATCCTACAAGCCCTCATAATGTAAATCAACCATTAGCTCCCACCATGGCAGTTTGGTATGCACCCTTGGTATTACCACAACCTTTAGCACCTTTACAACATGACTACGAATCCAAAATCCCACACTTGACTGGAGTTGAGGCTACTACCGCCCAAAAACATGTAGATAGAATTAGTGATGCCTTTGAATACATGGAAATAGAATACAAGACCATAAGAATGAGGATGTTTGCCCAAAGCCTAGGCGAAGAACCCAAGAAATGGTTCAAGAGCTTAACTCCTAACAGTATACACGATCTCCCATCACTCTACCAAACTTTCATAAATAGGTGGGAAATCAGAAAAAACCCTATTCAAATCCATTCTGAGTATAACAACCTAAAAAGGGATAATGGGGAAAGTGTCCGAGACTACTGCACTACGTTCAACATTGTTTATAACGCCCTCTCGCCTCACTTCAAACCTCCACTTGGCTCAGCCTTAGCAAAGTTTCCCAAAGGTTTCGACCCAGACATGACATATCAAATAAGAGACAAGGACCCCACAACCTTAGAGGAAATGCAAAAAGTGGCTATGAGTACAGAAGCCAACTTAGCTGAAAAGAGAGCTAGGATGAGATTAGAGAATAAAGTCACATACCATGACGAGGTCGCCCCTTCAGTCTCTTCCTGAGATCCTAGAATAGATATCCTGGTTAGATCCATGGAGAATATGTGGGAAAAGATAAGTGAAAAAGCACCTCTTAGGGACAACCAGCCAAACCCTCAAAACAGGAACCAGAACCAAAACTTTAGAAGAGACCCACCTCAAAATAAACCAAGGGAAAATGACCAACAAATCGGGCCACCTTTCAACGAAAACTATCTTGATGAGGAAGAGAGAGATACAGAACCAATTGATGAAAGTCATTTAAAATTAATAGGTTCTAATAACGAGGGTGAGGTTTTCCTCATAGAAGAATAAAAAGTTTTCTTCTCCCCGAATCATAATGAAACCAATTATGAGGACCCTGAAGATCTTGCTATAGGATTTTAGAATGCCATAATAGAAGCTCACAGGCAGTATGATATTAGGAGTAAGAAAAACTAGGAAAACTCTAAGAAGGGTAGCTCAGACACTACTGTTACTAAAACCCCTGATACCATTCTTAAAAGAGCAGTGGATAGTAACAAAATCGTGGCCAAGAAAACTGACCAAAATAGAATTAAAGCTATCCAGATAAGCCTTGGCCTAGACTGTCCTAGTACCTCTACTAAGATTCCCGAGATGGCTTTGTTGAACAAAATCTCGAACCAAATTCAGCAGATTCAGAACATAGAGAAATTCATGGCTGAAAAAACTGAAGCAAATCTATCTAAACTACAAACACCCTTCATTTTTGAAGGATAAATCACTAAAATTAAGATCACCATGCCTCTCACTAAACTTCTCGCCCAAAGCTCTTACAAATCTCAAGTGCTAAAGGTCCTAAACATAGGGAATGATGCAGATACTCTACACCTAGCTGATGATACCCTTGAGGTGTTATTTGGTCCAAAAATAGAAGCGAAATTCCAAAAAGGAACCACTCTTCCCTTTTATATTATTCTGAATATACATGACCAAATCTTACACAATGCCATGCTGGATTCCGGGGCCTCTCACAATCTCATGCCAAAAGTCGTAATGGAAATATTAGGCTTAGAAATAACAAAACCTTATAAAGACTTGTATTCATTTGATTCAAGCAGAGTCAAGTGTCTAGGCTTAATCAAAGATCTTTGTTTCAGTTTGGCCCAAATACCTGCAAAACACCTGATCATGGACATAGTGGTAGCAGACATCCCTCCCAAGTACGGAATGATTTATTCAGAACTTGGGGGGCCAAGCTTCATGGAAATATTCAAATTGATATGTTCTATGCCACTATTCCTGTGTTTAACCAAACTAAAATACTCTATCGGGAATCACACATGAAATATATGGTCAACAGTCAGGAAAGGCCAGATAACATCTCAATGTACTCCTTGCATTCAGATCTAAATTCCTTTATTTTACACACTGACGAAGACATTGAGGAACAATTAGGAGAATTTGAAAAAAATTTAGGCGCACCACATCAGCCACCCTAGGTTCTCTATGATGGGATTGACACTCAAAATTATCATGACCCTGAGCAGTTATGTCTTGAGGGAAGAGAATTTGATTTCCTAGAAACAGAAATAGAGCAGAAAGCAGAAAACATTGCACACCATCAAGAAAATTGCTCAAACCATAGACAAACATCAGCAGTAACATCGGGAATTTTTTTCATAACAAAGGCACTAGAAGATTTTCATATTACAAACCTATTTTGAAATCAGGGGTAGGGGAGCTTAATGTTTTTACCGTACCTGAATGATTCATCATCTCATAACTTTACCTCCTCAAATGAAAACTTGACTATAGCCACAACAGCTAAAGATCCAGGAAAAATGCCTGATAAACTTAATATGAAGGTATATGATGACTGTAGTCAAAATATACCTGAGTTGTTTGAACTAGCTAGCATTCTACCACTTCACCAAAGACTTACAACTACTAGAATTTGCAAGATTGTTCAAGATACTAGTGCATGTAGGGAAAATAGTGAGAAGCACTATGACACTGCCATCATTCCAACAAGCAAATTTGACAAAGGAAACTACAAAAATCTTGATCAAACATTAATAATCAAAGATAAGACAACTGGACATAGGATCTGTGTTTATTTTAGAAACACAAATACACACCCTTGGGACAGAAGTTATATCCTTCCAGCCCAAGACCATACTATACAATTGATAGGTGCTTCTAATCATGTGTCTTTACAAAATGATGTTTTAGGGTATCACCAAATAATTCCTTTGCAAAGCGAACAACTCAAAGAATTTTTCAAGTATGTTGGAAGTAGTTCCATCTTCAAACCCAGAATTACAAAACCACCAGACACCAAATACATGCTCCTAAAAGCCATGTTTCCAGTTCTAAATTTATGCATTATGATGTACCTTGATGATGTCATCATATACTTCAAAAATGACAAAGATAATCTACATTATTTGAAAAATATGTACAGCAAAAGGAGAAGTAGAGATCAAAGGTATAAAGAAGTACAACGGGAAGACACGGGGTTGTTTAGAAATTCATGCTTGAATACTTATGTTATGCTTGCAAGAGAAAATTTTCCAAACTTTTCTTTTCAAGAGCTGAGTGGACCAAGAGTGTTAGGAGATCCTTATGAAGATACGATGCTCAAGTTTCACCATTTTCAGGATTTCTAGTTTCGTATTTTTCATTCATTGTATATATCATTGTTTGAAGGAATAAATCCAAAAATAGAAAATTCAAAAAAAATAGAAAAGTAGAAAAAGAGGGCAGTTTAGAAAACAACAAGAGAGCCCCATGTTCAAAAAACAGTCATTCTGAAAGCGCGCAATTCTAAATGCTGTTACTAGTACTCAAAAATGTTTGTTCAGTTATCTAGCCTAATCATAACTGAACATGTTTTAAATTTATTTGCTGATAAGTTAGTGAGAGAAGAGATAGTCAAATTGTGTAAGTTTGACTTGTCAAAGAAAATAGATTAGGAAAAGATACTGGTTCCACATGCTCAAAACAGAACCAAAGAGGAAAACAGGGATAAAAAACAAACTGTGTATCCTAGCCCTGATTTTTCTAAATTTCATTTTCATGAAAAATAATATTTGTGTGCAGCTTGTCTTTCATGCCACAAGTACATGACAAATCAGACTGTCTAATCCTAATTTGGTCATTTTTCAATTTCATGTTTTAGATTAGAGAATGAAATCCTGTCAAACAGCTTAATCTTGACAGTTGATCTAGCATAGATAGAGAAACAAAGGAGTTCATCAGTTTAATCTAAACTCCCGGCGGATATAAGTGTAGAATTAGATAGTGTCATTTTTCAAAAATATTATGCCAAACGGTTTCTAGTCCAAATGCACTCGAAAGAAGAAAAAATGTTAGGAAATGTAGCTAGGTAGGTAGAAATGACTTTGATTCTAATCATGCTGTCAATTTTCATAAATAGCATCAAGGAAGAAATAAATTTGTGCCAATGGATAAAGGCACTGGTTTTCAAAATCCAGAGAACTGAAATTATTGACACCTCCTGAAAAGGAGCTGCCCTCCCCAAATGGAGCCACTATTAGTCATTAGTAATTTTCACCTGTTGATGATGACTAGTTTCTTAAGCTAAGTTTTCTAGAAGCTGGTCTCCAAACTTTCAAATCTATCATCTAGAAAACACCCCTAAACAAGTGTTGTCCTCCTACCCATTTTGGTCAGCCTATGATGACAAAAAACCTATTTTCCAAGTCCTATCTAATTTTAGCCATATAATCCTATCCATGAGCTACCATAGCTGAATATTATATGTTGTCATTCACCCTTATTCCTCAAGCTAATCATTATCCAACTATTGACAGAATGTATGCAACCCTATCTCTGGTCATATGTCATTTGGAAATCTAATCATACCCAAGAAACACTCAGAACATGTCAAGATCGCCCCTAAGTTAGATAGTGGTGTTTTAGGGAATCATTTCCTTGGCAAAAAACATCCTGAGCCAAAATCCTCTGTTCAGTACCAGTCAGCCATGAATTAGTGCCTAATCTACAAAAACAAATCTTGATCCATCCATAGGTCACGCACCACTAAGAGGTCATTCTGTCTCAGTCCAGAAGAAGTTAAAAAAATATGCAAAACAGAAGAAGATAAGTATGTTCACTATCTAAAAAACATGCTTCGGTTAGGAAAAAATCTCCATAAGACACCAAGGAAGCTCTCCAGAGTTCAAAGTCATATGTTTTTACATCTCTGCAGGGGTGTGATTGCAATAATGATCAATGTGCAAAAGAACAAAAGGACAAAGTCAAAAAGGGTCCTACATGTCGAATTAGCTTGCCCATAGTAAAATAAGTGAAATACAGCAAGTAAAGGGCTACCAATAAGTGTGGTTTGAAAGCTAAAGTTGCCTAAAGAATAGAGAGCAGCCTCCAAGTCATATGAAGGCAAAAGGCTGGTGTCATGCTGATCAGCAGTGTTCTCAGCATCTCCTCCAAAGGAAAATCCAACCTCCCTCTGCAAACATAGTCAAGGGAAGTCAGTCAACTAGGTCTTAGCAAGCAACTACTCTACATATACAATTCATATGGTTTCTATTCTAAAGGTTCACAGGGATATCTTACAAAGAACACATATCTCAGAACATATCTCATAAAGCAAATTGTTGCCTATTTGACATAATACCAAGCAGAGACATATGATCTGTAGAAAGGTAATATAGTTTTGAAATAAATGAAATGACATATCTACAGTGAGAACCTCCTCCTCTAAAAAGAGAATATGGTTGAAAGCACAATGATAACCTCCTTCATTAAAGAGATGAGGTGTCATGACTATGATGGTTAGAAGTGCAGTGATAACCTCCTCCAATAAAGAGCAGATGGTTAGCAGCAAAATAATAGAAACTCCTTCATTTAAAAGAAGAGGGTTACGGTGTTTTTAAGTAACTTCAGAAACTAGTGTGAACCACCTCCTCCAAAGATGAACAGTAGGTGCATTATCAGATTTTCAAATTATGTTTAAGAAATTTTTCTATTGGAAAGTCAAGGTTGAAATCAATGGGAATCAAATGAAATTTTATAGGTTGAAGTCTTGTGTTACATCATTAGCAAAGCAATGACATTATGGTGTTGAAAAGGCTCTTCTTCTTCTTTTTATAAAGGCCACTCTCAAAGTGTAAACTAAGGGTGGAATGTTTAACTAGAAGGCTATCACTTGCGGTTACAGTTCACATAGACCATATTATCCAAAAGATAAGACAAACATATAAGAAAACAAGCCTTGGTGAGTGCAAATAATTTTTTTTTAATTCCAAATCAGAGGATTAATTCATGTCTCCAGTTTGAAGTAGCCATCTTCGAAAGGATAAAAAGGGCACCATGTCTGATAAAGAAAAACTATTTATAATTCTAAAGAGACCTCCTTCAAAGAGGGAAATTAGGATTGGAAAAATTCAAACCATGGCCTCTTTCATAAAAGGGCATAGGGATAGCTCTCCAAGAGTTACATAGTAAATCAACTTATTCAAAGGGTAAAAAGGTGATAAACATGTTTCACTTTTAGTCAAAGAAACATCTCTTTCGCTTCACAAAAACAGAGGTTAAGCAGCGCCCAGGAAATTTGTCAAACATAAGCCTCCTTCAAAAATAAGCAGAGGGCCCACCACTATTCGATGATTTTCAAAATTACAAGTGGAAAAGGTCAAAACATAGCCTAAATTCCTCCTTCAAAATAAGCAAAAAGACAATACGAACCATGAGTCACGCCCAGGGCCAGTTTTGTTTCAAAATGCGTTTCTGACCAAACAGAGATGAAATTGGAAAAAGTGAGAGAGGTTTTTGTCAATTATATTTTCAAGAAGAAAAACCTCCTTAATTTTCTACACGGGTATCATTTTTTGTGGGAAATGAAAAAATACAAGTGTCACGGGAGGATTTCTGCACCAGGATTCACCATTTTTGACTAGTGTTGGTATAGTCACTTTTTGAACAACCAAATGGACACCAAATTAAAACAATAAAGAATATTTGGAAAATATACTTCCATATATTTCCAAAGAGCCACCTCGGGCCCAGTTCTGACACCACGAAGGCATCCAAAAGTGGCTTGCAAACAACACTATGCATTTCTACACCAGGACTCACCAATTTTGACCAGTGTTGGGACAGTAAATTTTTGAAAAATCAAATGAAAACCAAATTAACCAAATTAATCATATTTGGAAATTATACTTCCATATCTTTCCAACTAGCCATCTCGGGCCCAATTCCGACACCAAGAAGGCATCCAAAAGTGGCCTGCAAACAACACTATGAATTTCTGCACCAGGATTCACCATTTTTTACCAGTGTTAGGAAAGTCAATTTTTGAACAATCAATGGACACCAAATGAAAATAATCAAGCATATTTGGAAATTTAACTTCCATATCTTTCGAACGATCCATCTCAGGCCCAATTCTGACACTGGTAAGGCTTCCAAAACTGGCTGCAAAAGTGCACGGCGTGCTTGTAGGTTTTTTCAGTGTAATTTTCTAAGGAGCGCAGTGCGCCTGTGTTTTTGCGCGGTGTGCCTTTGCAGTGACACAGCTACTCCTTAAAAATGATCTATTCAAAGTGAAGAAGGTTAAATAAATTTTAATATGACCTCCTTCAAGAGAAGATGGTTAGAAAAACACAGTGATGAAAACCTCCTTCGAAGAGGGCAGTTGGTTTGACAAACTTCAACAATGGCCTCCTTCACAATAAGGCAGAGGGTCAACTCTCAAAATGTTTGCACCATGAAACAGCTCATTTAAAGGGTTAAAGGTGTGATGAAGTCATACTTCACTTTCAGTCAAAGGGTGCCTCCATCAAATGATAGAAGACAAAGTTTTAAAGGACATAGGCAATTTACATTTTGAAATGTTTTCAATCAGAGGATAGTGACCTTCATCACTTCATAAACAAGTGGATTTTCATATTAGGTTCTAAGAGGCTGTATTGGTGGTTTTAGGTGGATAGTAGCCTGTTTATCTAAAAACCACAGAGGAAACAGTGATAAAGGAGGAAAGTTTTGTTTTTAATTTGAAAGAGTTTTATCGCTCTAAGTGGTTAAAAATAGCACAGTCTTCAAAGGAGAAAGAGTTTTGGTGCCCAAAGGAAAAGGTGGAACCTTTTTGTTTTCAAGAAATCCCTCTCTACCAAAATCACAGAGAAATAAGGGAGAAGGTTCTGCTTATAATCAGTTTAAAAGGTATCTTAATAGTGATTTCAAAAGAGCACCAAGTTTACTAAATGAAGGAGAAAATAGTGACTAGAGGATAAAGGGTTTTTTCAGTTGAAAGAAGTCATTTAAAAACATTGATTTTACGGGGCGCCATCTTATCATAACCACAGAAAAACAGACTTTGTGAAAGGTCTCATAATCAGTTTGAAGGAGTATTTAAAAGGTGTTTTCAATGATTCCCTTTTGTTTCTAATAAACACAGAGAGACGGTGAAAGGGATGAGGGTTGATGTGCCATTTTGAAAGTCTTTTTTGTGCTATGAAATAGATAAGAATACACACAATTTCTAGAAGAAGAAGCAGAGTTTTGTAAATGTCTTTCAAATCAGTTTGAAGAGATATCCTAATAGTAATTTTAGGGCACCATGTTTACTAAACCAAAGACAAGAAAGTGATATCAAAAGGGCAGTGTTTGATGGGAATAATCTTTGTGTCAAAAACAAAAGAGATTTGTCTCCAAAATACCACCAGCAGATCTTGGCAAAGGCCGCCTAGATCAAACAAAATACTGAAGAGGCGACTTTGTTTTCATTCAACAAAATACTTATTTGCTAAACTCAAAGAAGAACAATGATTTGCAAAGAGGAAAAGGTGTGTTGGTTGAAGACTTATTTCAGTGATCACTTAATCACTTTATCTTGGTAAGTTAAAGAAGAGAAATCTAAGTAAACTAGTGATGATGAGGAACAAGGAAGAGGGTCCAAAAATGATAGTAAGTAAGAGAAAAGTGATGGGCAGTAAGGTAGTGATGAAGAGGAACATAATGGAAATCTACACAGCAGCAAGCACGACAGTCGTGAAGAAAGCAGTGACAAGGACAAACAAGGCAGCCCCCAAGCAAGCAATGATGAGGGCAAGAAAAAACAAAGCATAGAGCATGAAGGGTGCTCTCCCAAGCATGTGATAGCTGCCTCTCCTAGGCAAGGGGCCATGACTTCTTCACAAAATACTAAAAATGCCAAAACAACAAGGAAGACAACCAAAAAACAAAACAAACTCAAAATTGCCCAAAGAGGGCGCCCGATGAGAAAAAGTGGAAAAGACACATCTAGACTTGGAATTTTGTCTCGAGCTTCTAGCTATGTTTCTAAACACCCTTAAGGGGTTTTCGCACTGAAATTGAACAAATTTTGACATGTTATTATTTTTTGACATTTTTTGGGCCTAATTGCATAAAATCATGGGCACCGCCATTTTTGTTTGGAGCATCCTCAGCTATTGAGAGTGGTACCATTGGATGCATTAAATTTAGGGGCATATACTTTAAAATTTTCATATCAATTGAAGATGTTTTGGTCCCTCAAAGAGGCAAAAAACACTCACTTTTTTGACACTCTGCCCCACATATCAGCAAAGGCTATTTTTTGGTTTTTTCCAGTCAGTGCAGTTTTCGATACACTTCTGGTGATTATTTTTGTGAAAAAAAAGTATTTTCAGAAACTAGACATCTAGAGCTTTCCAACGAGCCATCACGAGTCTCATTTCAACATCAGGAGGTCCTTGAAAAGTTGCCCACAAGACAGGGAATTTTCTGCTGCTATATTTCTGAAGCATTTTGGTGAAAAATGCAGTTTTCTGAAGTGGCTTTTCCAAATGTGCGTTTAGCCTTTTTTGGCCATTGTCAGTTGGGAAAAGTCAATTTATTTTCCTTTTTTCACATTTTTAAGATATTTTCATATTTTTTTTTGCCTTGTGCTTTGCAAAGCCTTAAGGACAAAATCAGATATTTGTAATGATCCAATGGGGTTGCTAGTTGCTGTAGGAGGTTTTCCTTCTTTTTGGCCTATTTATTCCAAGAGATTTCATTGTAAAAAAGGCTGAACTTGATGATATAGAGCAATATATGGTTATACAAGCTTGGAAGAAATACTTTGTCTCATGCATTGGATAGTTTTTTGAATGTTTTGGATGATGAAAGAGGACTGTTGTTGGATTCCTTGACTTGATAAAATGGTATAGTGTTCCTCTCTATTATGTTTCCTTAGTTTTCATACATGTTTCCATGTTTTTTGCTTGTTGTAGGTTATTAAAGAATATATTTGAGACATGCCCATGGAGGCACCTCAAGTTTCCTGATTTTATTACAGCTTCTATGTTTTTCTTCCTTCTTAGTCATATCAAAGAATTCTTAACTGCTCTTTGATCACTGAAGAACTTGTTTGCTTGTTTCATTTATGGTTGTTATGCGTGCTAATTATGATTCACCGTATGCCATGGTTACTCATGGCTAGTCAAAGCTCCATCTCTGAATTGAATGTTTGATTGTCCTAGTTGAACCAAAGAGGTCTTGTATCGATCTTGCCCTTTGCCTAAAACTTTGCAATATTAGTTCAAAGTGCCCGATAGCCCAAAATACTATGTGTAGAAGTTCCATCTTAGTAGTTTGAGTTATTTGTTTGTCTTAATTGTTTTTCCCTAAATTCTGATAGAATTTTTCCTAAAGTTAGAGAGTCATATATCTCTATGTATCACTTGAATTTTTATTTTATGCATCTATCAGTTTGAAGTTAAGTTTATCATGATTAATGGTTAGCCCTACCATATGAAGGTTTTCTATTGAACTATTTATGTTTAAAAGCCCATGTCCTTCACAAAAATTAGTGTCCATCCGACTTCATTACACTTGAAGATCCATTTTATATTGATCAAATCGGCCCTTCAATATACCTTGTATCACCATCTGAGGCTTTCTCGACCTTTTCGACCCCATAGCCCTGTTGATCTAACAATATTTTTATCTATTTAGTCTTTGATCAGTTCCTCCCTCAAAAACCTAAAAACAAAACCAAAAACCATAATTAACAACTAGCCTAAAATGAAAAACATAAGAAGCAAGCAACTATACATCCCTTGCACAAATAGAGAGAGCCCTCTTTGAGTCCATGAAGGCTAGGTCTTTGGGCTCCAAAGTTGGTTTGATGTTACCCTGTCACTTGGCTTGCGAATCAGCCAAATCATGAGACCCTAACAATGTTGTTTGAGGGCGCCCAAAGAAACACGTTTGAAGTTGTCTCTAGTACAAGGTTGTGGCTTAGCCAATGGTGAATTTCTAGAACATATGTGTGTGATTTAAAATTTATCAAGCATGCACAGGCTTGTAAAATTAAGGTATTGTAGAAATTTTGTCTAGGGGATATAATTAAAGTTTGGTTGGATTTTTCTTGATTACAAAAAATGGTAAACAACCTACATCAAGGTTGCTTTCCTTTATGAAACAACCCACATCAATGCCTTCTGGGAAAAACTCAAAACAGAAGCAAAAAAGTCTCCATTCTTATGAAGTCATGTTAGGGCACTAGGTAGTTGAACATAATCTATAAAATAAAACACCTTCAAAATTTCAGAATGAATTATGAACAAAATGAGCCATTACCTAGAGTTCATTGTAAGCCAAGAAACCAAATTTATCAATGCAAGGATTTACAATCCCGGTTTTGTTTAGTCTGCTCCATCTAACATTATCAACATATTGGCCATTTACAAATGGAGTATGCTGACATAATTCCTAGCCCCTAACCCATTTAACCCCCTAAACCCCTAAAACTCTAACCCATTTAAGAGGTTGGTGGGTAGCAGGCTCCAGGATTAATATTATATTTTCTTTGCAAATGATAAGCACTCTTTTATGAGCTAGCTTCTTATGGGCACCGCATAGCCCTATCACTTTGTCAAAACTAGAATTTTCATGGGCGAACTATATTTGAGCCTCCCTATTTTTCTAAGGCTCCATTTCATAGCCATCCTTATTTTTCCCTCTATCCCCAAATATTCCTTTTGAGAGTTTTCCACAATTAGTCTTAATTTTTAATCAATATATTTTTTCCTTCCACTTTGTGTGCAGTTACCTCCACCTTTCAAGATGAACTAATTGCTACAAATAAAACTTTGGAATCCTATATCCAATGGGGTTTGTCTATTAGGAAATGTGTTTTATAAAATAATTCCAAATCATTAAGGTTTCTGATAAATTTAGATTTTTACACGGAGCTTGAATCCTTAGACAAAATTCCCAACCCCCTAACCCATTTAACCCCCTAAACCTCTAAACCCATAACCCATTTGACCCCCTAAACCCTTAAACACTAATTACTGACCCCTAACCAATTTAACCCCATAAAACCCTAACCCATTTAACCCCCTAAACCCTAACCCCATTAACCCCTAGCCCCTATAAGTGTCCTCCATCATCAATGTCTGTAAAGTGCACGATCCCGGTCCAACGTGTTCATTAATTTATTCCTCTATCATTGAAACAAATGAAACATTCTCTTATTCACATGTCTCGTCTCTTCTTCATCGCAATCTGCAGCTCCATCCTGCTTAATTTCCCAACCAATTCGAAGAATATCTACTTCAACATTCTCCTCCAAGACTTCAATTTCAACGTGAATCCATGGGTGCTATTCTTTCATATGCCTCAACCTATACAAGGTCTAAAAAAAATCCTCCCTTGACATTCTTCCCAAGTAACCATGTCCTGTTATGCAACTTCACCCTGACCAATGTCTTGCCCCTCCCAATTTTTCACTGGGACCAACCAATATAATGTCCAAGCTTTGATACCAATTGTATCCTTGTCGTTGTATTTGGGTCGGGTCGGTTCGGGTCGTGTGAGGGCACCCAAGGAAACGTGCTTGAGCGGGTTGGGTTGGGTGGTGTCGTGTGAGGTTGCCCAAGGAAACACGTTCGGGCAGGTCAAGTTCGTTCATGTTGTGTGAGGGTGCTCAACGAGTCACGTTTGGGTGGGTCGGGTTGGGTCGGGTCGTGTGAGGGCACCCACGCAAACGCATTCAGGCGGGTCGGGTCAAGTCAGGACATGCGAGGGAACCCAACAAAATGCATTCGGGTGGGTCATAGGGTCAGGTCATGTGAGGACAGCCGAATAAAAAATGCTAAGTTGTGACCACCTGTGTGCCTTATGCACGTTGGTGCAACCGATTTTCTATTTTATCCTTTGTACCTTCGTTCGAGCGGGTCGAGTCATGCCATGTGAGGGCACCTAAGGAAACACTTTAGGGTCATTTCAGGTCCGGTCCGGTCGTGTGAGGGAGGTCGTATAAAAAAATATAAGTTGTGACTACTCATGTGCCTTGTTGCACATGTTCATGTGACCCGTTTTCCTTTTGATCCGTTGTGGCTTCGTTCGGGCAGGTTGGGACGTAGTTCGTGTGAGGGTGCCCAAGGAAACACATTCTGGTCAGGTTGGGTTGTGTGAGGGCACCCAAGGAAATGTGTTCATGGTGGGTCAGGTCGGGTCAGGTCGTGTGAGGGCGCCCAAGGAAACGCGTTCTAGTCAGGTCGGGTCATGTGAGGGCACCCACGAAAACATGATTGGGTCGAGTCGAGTTGGGTCGTGTTGTGTGAGGGTGCCCAAGTAAATGCATTCGTGTCGGGTCATGTGAGGGAGGCCACATAAAAAATTCTAATTTGGGACAGCTCGTGTGCCTTGTGCACGTTCGGGTGACAAATTTGTCATTTTATCCCTTTTGCCTTGGTTCAAGAAGGTCGGGTCGAGTATGGTCATGTGAAGGCACCCAAGGAAATGCATTCAGGTTGGGTCGGCTTGGTCGTGCCATGTGCGGGCACCCAAGGAAACATGTTTGAGTCGGGTCGGATCGGGTTGGGTCATGTGATGGTGGCCATATATAAACTGCTAAGTTGTGACCGCCCATGTGCCTTGTGCATGTTCATGCGACCCATTTTCCGTTAGTTCCCTTGTGCCTTCGTTTGGGCAGGTTGAGTCATGTAGTGTGAGGGCGTCCAAGGAAACGCATTCGGGTCGGGTCTTGTGAGGGTGGCCATATAAAAAATGCTAAGATGTGACCACTCATGTGGCTTGTGCAGGTTTGTGCAACATGTTTGCCATTTGGTGCTCCTTGTTGCCTTCATTCGGGCGGGTCAGGTCGTGTCATGTGAGGGCACCCAAGGAAACGCATTCGGGTCAGGTCGAGTTAGGTCATGTGAGGAGGCCATATCAAAAATGCTAAGTTGTGACCACCTGTGTCCCTTAATGTGCACATTCGTGCAACCCATTTTCTGTTTTCTCCCTTGTGCCTTAGTTCGGGTGGGTCCGGCTGTGCCGTGTGAGGGCACCCAAGGAAACATGTTCAAGTCAGGTTAGGGTCGAGTCGTGTGTGTGGAAAGTTGTAATTTTTACATATTAAATAATTTATATACACCTTAATATCTTATTTATTTATATTCAATTTTTAATTTAATACTATATACAATTTTTATTTTTTAAATATTATTATTTACATTTAATTTTTAATTTTAATTCCAATTCCCACCTAAAAAAAATTTCACCCTTTACCTGAGCCTCCCTATTCCTTCCTGCAAAAAATACACCCTTCACTGCACTTCTCGACTCGACCAAGAATCTGTCTGTCACCCAAATCACTACTATGAATGCGTTGTCACTATTTTTCACACAGACTCGGGTTGAACCCAACTCGACACTGCCGAAATTCCCTATGCCTTAAGGAAGCTGACTTGCCCCGAACCTAAACATTAAATGTGTTTTCCAAGACTCGACCCTTCCATTTCTTCGGTCAAATTGGAGCAGGGTGTGGACCAAATCCATGCTTTTACAGGATCTGAGGTGTTGTATAATCAGGTGGAAGGAATTTCATACATTAGATTCTGCCATGAAGGTTATTTTATTTTACTATTTAAGGTTTTGGATTTTTTCTTATTTTCTCATGAAAATAATCTTGAGATGTGAGTCTCGGTAGGCTATTGATTTGAGATGTGTAGAGGAGCGTGAATTAAAGAAACATGTTTACAAGGCTTGAAAATGTTTATTGTTTACACAGTTTTATATAACCCCGCAAGAAAAAAATTATGTGGGATTATGCCATGGAATGAAGGTAAGATTATAGGACATGAGGAGTCAAAAAAATTGACCCACTACTAGTGAAATATAAATGATAGAAGTAAATACAAGAAGGAAGAGGAGACCACAGAAAACAAATCGAAAAAATCAATTTTTTTCATTGAATTTGAGACATCAGGCTCACACATAATGTTCGGCGGTTATCTCTATCTTCCATGCTAGTGGATTCTCACCTATACATTTGGGCTATAGAGAAAAAATAGATTTTCTCAATTGAGGTTGTAGGGATTATGCACATGAAAAATTTTCGTGTTTATCTATATATGTGGTACACCATTCAATGTTATCTACTCACAACCCCACCCTATTGACATGGAATGTTAGCCATAAATGGTGTCCCTAAAGGATATAAGAGCCCCATGTATGACAAAGGAAAAAGTTAAAACAAAATAATCTTTTTTGTAAAATAAATAAATATTGCAATTCCTTTTGGGTACAAAACTCGACGCAAAATCTACTTTAAAAATAGGCTATATTCCACCATTGAAGGGTGCCATAAGGATTAAAACTTGGGGTTTTGAACCTGCATCATCATTGTTGAGAATTTTCGAACTTGGTCCTAGACCACAACCCAACAGATATTTGATTTAGACTAGGACATACTAATTTAAGGATACCTGATTCCTTGCCATTTTTTTTGTTTATTGAGAAGGCCATCAAAATCATTTCTTATGAAAGATCCACTGATGTTGCTTTAGGTGGTATAGACCTATTAATTCTATGAAATTTTTGTTATTCAAGATTTTGACCAGGAAAAACCTAGAGGAAAAATGGTTTACATTAGTCATGTAAATTTGAAGCCGCATATCCCAAATGCTCAATGTAGGGCTTGGAATATGGATGCCCAATGTTTTTTATGAATTTTGACAAATATTGGGAAATATGTTAATGTATTCATCAACTATTATCCTTTTTTTCATATCATGCAGATCGTTCCCTTCCCTAGAATTTTTGGGTTGACACCTACCACATTAACTTCATAAATGATGGGACCTCATATAGATGTTGGGAATATGCCATATCCTTTTCACAGATGTAAACAGTGGACATATATTTTAATGGGTGTAGGTTCTCTTTGATGATATTGTCAAAATATTTTAATTTTCTCTTTACTTTGATAGTATTTTCTTACAGTCTCTACCAGATGCTATCTACAATACATACTACTTTAGGTCCTTCTAGATTGGTAGATATTCTAACGATACTGTCCATTTCTTCATCCAATCCGAGTAGCCTTTGGCCATTTCCTTTTCCATGAGTATCTTCAGCTCAATAGCTCATCATTATTTTGTTTTTAAAGCATTTACAAAAAGTACACCAGAACTTTACCATATTATGAAATTTTGAACCTAATCAAGGAGTTGGAAAATTTGAGAGCAATGCAAGCTCTATGGCACCTTTTGGTATCTCTAGGGCATTTAGTTAGTTTCAATATATGAGAAGTTTTGTGGAAAATTTCACCGAGGAAAATATGTGAGTCTTATGGGATCATATCTCTTTCTTTAGTCAAGAACCTTTATTGCTAACCAATCAAGACAAGTTTTTATAGTGATGTTATTATACATGTATCAATGAGAAGAATGAGTCTAAGAAGAATATAAATTTTATTAGCCCTCTGAAACTCATATTTGTGGGACAAAGGAACGAATAGTTTGACATCCGAATAAGGTAATTTTTTTTCATTTGTCTCTTTGGCAGCAGATCCGTCTATTATGTAAGAGGTCTGAATTTTATGATCTGAGCCTCATCTAATTAATCATACAAGTCTGAGCTCCCTCATAAGGTCTGAAGTTTGTCATATTTATGATTATAGCATGAACTATGGTTACCTCTGAAAGAATATGAAGTCTATACTACTTTGAGGAACTATAAGGATCCAAAATTCTTGTGGCATCCGAGATTCTAATATTCTACCTTAGTGAATTTTGAACTCTACTATGACATATTTTTTATGTGAACTCTTGTGCCATTTCATTGTATGTTGTATGTGTGCTACTATGGTATCTAGTTACTATGAAAACTTGCGGACTAGATGTCATGTATGTATGGAACCATGAAAAGGTTTTGAAGCATGAGTTCTATGGCATCAAATATCCAAGATCTGTGACAAGTCTACGCTCCCTCATGAAATGCATAAACTAGATCCAAATTTCCTTACACCTCTGTGGAATATGAATTACATTAGTTGTGTGGAAGGAAAAGAGTTTAGTTCTTATTAGTAATTTGTGTGGTAGTTGTAATTATTCCATCTCTTCCAAATGTTTCTATATGGAACTCATTGCCCTAGCATGCCTTACTATTAATTTCGCTTGATTGAGATCTTTTTTCATGAATCTATCTTGTAAATTGTTCTAATTTTCCTTCATAATTTTCATTTTCCTGCTAAGGTGACTGGCTATGGCACGGACAGTGAGGTAATCTACATAGTAGAACTGATAACTTAACTCCATTTATTGAAATGTGTACTTCCCAGATATCTTGAAACTTTAATATCTAGAAATGAAAGGACCTATTTCTAGATCTTGCCTGCAGTAATGTGTAAGATGTTTTTCAAATTAATTCAAGAAGCCAGCAGGTAGTCTTGTTGGCTCAACCATCTTTAAAAAAAGGAAAAATATAGTCAAAAAAATTAAATTAAAGTAGTATAAACATCATATTTTGTCACCCCACCTTCCAGCTTATTTGAAATTTAGTATTCCCTATGTGACTTGGAAGAATGATAAGGAGGAAAGCCCTACATGCTAAGTCTAGGTTTGAGTTTTTATTGTTAGATTCCAAAGATAGCCTCAAAGATTAAACTTAAATATTAATAATAAACTATAATTAATCTAAATATAAGTCTAAATAGAATATATGTTGTTTACTAGGGTTTCAAAAAGCTTATAAACATCATTGAAAAAATTTAAAAAGAAAACTTGAAACAATATTGTTATTTTCTTTTGATTCAACATGTGACATATAGATGGTACAATATATCTTTTGGTGGCATGGGATTTATATGCATGGAATTTTCGCACAAATCTGGGTGGCTCTGTCTCCATATCCAAATCATAAATGTGTATCCGAGGCTCTAGCCTTAAGCCCCCACCGATCCTTTAACACAGTGAAAATTTTTCCACCTTTAATAGAGATTCCTACATATTTCCATTATGTAGAGTTGATGATTGAAACTATGTTAGGTCCCTATATTACTATTATAGTCCCTTATTTTTGTTAGTGTAACCCCCTTATTGTTATTATTGTACCCCTGTAACACGAATATTTTTATTATTGTGGCCTTACATTATTATTGTTGGGTCGGCTAGGATTATGTTGTGACCCCATGGACTCTTATATATAGAAGAAGGTTTTGGTCATTTGTATCATCCAAGAATTGTTCTTTTATGTAATGTATTGGAGTTTTCCCCCTCGAAGTGGCTGATTTCTAAGGATTTGATCTCTATTTTCTTCTATTTTTGGAGCTGGTTACATAACATTTGGTATTAGAGCTTTGGATTCTAGGGCTTCGTTGCTCCAAACGGGCCATCCTGGCATTTTCTCTATAAGAATTTTTATATGAAGGTACAGAAGCTATAATTTTTACAGAGTGAAGCTGAAATCCTGAGGAACGTCATGATCTGTTGAAGTTAGGGCTTTTTCAAGGTCCCGAATTTCACCTAAAACAAGTCATCGTGGAATTTTTACTATAAATTTCTTTATAAGAAGGTTCAAAGGCTGAAATTTTTATAGAGTGAAGTCGTAATCCTGAGGAACCTCTGTAAAAATTTCAGATCTTGTTTCGCAATATTTTTGGAGATATGATCTATGGATTTTAGGGTTTTTTTAGGCTCCCGAATTTCAACTCAAAGAGGTGACTGTGTGAAAATCATCATAAATCTCTCTCTCAGCATTGGATTGGAATTCTGTAAAAAGTGGCCACAATTAAATGGAATGTAGCTTCCTTTATATCAATTTCGGAGCCAAAGGAAGAAACTGTGACATGTGGCATGCCGTACAAGTTTGCTCTTCTGAACCAGTCCATAATTAAGTCATTGTGGGAGATTGGGCATAACTTTGTTGTGAAGAATCAAAATCAGGTCAGACCTGTTACATTCGAAAGAATATTCAGAGGGTTACTACAAACCGAAGCTAAGATATTTAATATCCGAAATCATAGAGATAATTCAGTTTCAATATCAAGCTCCTCAAAATTAAGAAAAAGGTGTGTGCTTTTTTTCTTTCGAATTGCATAAGTCTTGTTTGAAAAATCAGTTTGAATTGATTCCAAGGGCATATTGTAGAATAGATATCAATATTGGCTTCTAAAATCCCCCCTAAAAAGAATTCAACACCAATTAAGCCTTCATAAGGCTTTAATATGACCCATGAAGACAAAGAATTGCAACATGACATGTCAAAATTACAAGAGCAAGTGCACCAAATTTCTCTCTCGCAAAGATCAACAAAAAATGAAATGGAAGTTTTGAAGAAAATCATGGAAGCTAATATGGATGGTTTGAAGAAAGGCATGGAAGCTAAGATGGATGGCATGGAAGCTAGCATGGAAGCTAAGATTCATGACATGGAAGCTAAGATCGATGAAAAAATTAAATACAACATGGAAAACATGAAGAATGATCTAAAAGAGGACATGGAAGGTTTGACAAAGTTGACACAAGAAATGTTTCCTAATGGCAAAAATATAGTAGAGGAATCTCATGATGAGAACAAAATAAATGTTAATCATGATTTCATAAAGTCGAATGTTGGATGGAAGAACCACCATATTCCAAAGATGGATATGAGGAAGTTTGATGGCAAGGATCCCGTAACATGGATACTACAGAAGGATCAATATTTTGATCTCAATAATGTGCAAAACACACAAAAGTTATGCATTTAAACTTTACATTTAGAAAAAAATACATTTTTATGGTATCGATGGCTTTGCTCCCGTAAACAAATTGTCACTTGGTCAATTTTTATGTTGGAAATGATAGCGCATTATGAGGATACAAAGAGCAACACCTTCTTTAGTCAATTGATAAATCTCAAACAAAAGGGTTCAGTGGTGGAGCACATTGAGGACTTCCAAAAATTGAATATAAGGGTAACTAATATTCTAGAGGAACACATGATTGATGTATTCATAGGGACTTTTAAGGATAACATCCAACATGAGGTTCGCGTTTGGGAACCTGATTCATTAGAGAAGGCATTTAGGTTGGCAAGAAAATTGAATATAAAATTATGGTGACAAGGAAGCCTACCACTCACATCTATAAGGATGGAAGTGTTCCTACTCCTAGACTTACACAACCTACAAGGTTGACACCACAACAATTGGAAGAAAAAAAATCAAAAGGGTTTTACTATAGTTGTGATAGAAAATAAAAAAAAAGTCATAAGTGTGATGAGAAGAAATTATTTTACATAGATTGTGAAGAGGAGGAATAAAATGAACAAGAAGCTTCAAAATAAGAGGATACACACCAAGAACAAACCCTAGAAGAATAAGAAATGAGTCCAACAATATCGTGTAATGCATTGGTAGGAATTAGCACTCCTCAAACTCTCAAGATAGAAGGACATATCAAGAAGAAAAATGTAGTAATGTTGATTGATTTTGGTAGTACCCATAATTTTATTCATTGTAAGGTAGCCAAGGTATTGAATTGTTTCTTATACTGAGCACTAGAATGTCAAGTGATGGTTGCAAATGGAGGAACTATAAATTGCTCCGGAAAATGCCATAATATCAAGCTCACCATGGGATAATATATATTGAATAGTCAAATTATTTCTATTCCAGTGGGAGGTGCTGATGTTGTACTAGGAGTACAATGGTTACAATCTTTGGGGATGGTAGCTTTTAATTTTCAAGAACTTTTCCTGATTTTTTTTTCAAAAGGAAAGGAAGTCGAATTACAAGGTATAGTAGGGAAGCCGGGAAAGATAATAATCTCTAATGTCATGACAAATATTTTGAATACATAAAAATGAGGCGTAATTGCACAATTATTCTCACTAGAAGTTCCAACATCAAAATCAATTATTTCTCCAAATCTCAAAAAAGGCTTGGACAATCATTCCAAGGTGTTTGAATCTCCCAAAGAAATCCCACCTATTCGTGATCATGATCATGCTATTCATTTGATTCCAGGAAGTTTCCCTCCAAACATCAGGCCTTATAGATATCCTTATTTCCAAAAGAGAGAAATTGAATGTATGATTATAGAAATGTTAGAGACTAGTATAATTCAACCTAGTCAAAGTTCTTTCTCTGCTCCAGTAGTATTGGTGCACAAGAAGGATGGATCATGGCGCATGTTTCTGGATTATAGGGAGCTCCTTAATCCCACTATTAAAGATCAATTTCCCATTCCTGTGATTGATCAATTATTCGATGAATTACATGGAGAAGTTTATTTTTACCAAGTTGGATCTTCGTTCAGGATATCATCAAATTAGAATGAAGACTGAAGATATTTTGAAAACAAAATTTCAAACTCATGAGGGTCATTATGGATTTTTGTTCATGCCTTTTGGCCTTACCAATGCACCTTCTAAATTTCATGGGTTGATGAATTCCATTTTCAAACCCTTACTTAGAAAATTTGTGCTAGTATTTTTTGATGACATACTAATCTATAGCAGGACTTGGAAGGATCATGTTCAACATGTTGATAGGGTGCTCACACTATTGGAGGAGAAACAATTATATGCAAAAAAATCCAAATGTTTCTTTAGAGCACATGAGGTGGAATATCTGGGTCATATTTTATCTCACGAGGGTGTTAAGGTAGACCCTAACAAAATTAAAGCCATTAAGGAATGGAAAGTCCCCATAGCCATAAACTAGTTGCGATGATTTTTCGAGTTAATAGGTTATTATCGCAAGTTTATTAAGAAATATGAGAGAGTAGAAACACCTCTAACAACATTATTGAAGAAATATGAATTTTCATGGACTCCTGAAGCAACTAAGGCCTTTGAACATCTTAAAGAGGCAATGTGCCTAGCACTAGTCTTAGCTACGCTAGACTTCACAAAAACCTTTATTATGGAATGCGATGGCTCAGGAAATCGAATTGGTGTTGTTTTAATGCAAGAAGGAAGAACCATTGCTTTTGAAATTCGTCCAATCAAAGGAAAGTATTTACAGAAAGATATTTATGATAAGGAAATGTTAGCAATACTACATGCACCAAAGAAATGACGACCTTTCCTAATGGGAAGACACTTCAAGGTAAAAACTGATCATGATAGTCTTAAACACTTTTTGGAACAAATAATATCATCAGAAGAGCAAAAAAAATGGGTCACAAAGATGTTGGGTTATGATTTTTAAATCCTTTGCAAAAAAGGGAAGCTAAATGTTGTTGCAGATGCACTCTCAAGAAATTATGAAGAGGTGGAAGATTTGCTTTGTTCCATTTCTATTATCCAACTAGATTGGATAACTGAAGCAAGGGATGAATGGAAGAAGGATGAAGAAGTGTGGACACTCATTCAAAATTTGTAGCAAGATCCTCGTACATGTGATACATTTAATTGGAAAACTGATTCCTTATGGTGCAAAGATCACTTATATATTTGCAATAATTCCCAACTAAAACAAAAGGTTTTTTTGGAATTGCACACTTCTCCTTTAGGAGGGCACTCAGGATTTTTAAAAACTTACCATAGGGTGAAGAAAGAATTTTTTTGGGATGGCCTTAAATCTCATATTCAAAAGTTGGTGGTAGAATTTTTGGTTTTCCAGCAAAATAAATTTGAGACAATTCAGACCCCGGGTCTTCTACAACTTTTATCCATTCCAAGTCAATGTTGGGAGGAGATTTCAATGGATTTTATCACAGGTTTACCTAGGTCCGAAGGAGTGTGTGTCATCATGGTGGTAGTTGATAGAATTACCAAGTATGCACAATTTTGTGCATTATCTCATCCATTTAAAGAAAGTACAGTTGCTACTGCATTTAAGGCACTTTATGGATATCATCTGCCATCCATCACATCTTATTTAAGATAAAATTATAATGTTCAAGCAATGGAAGATCACATAGACCATCAACAAGAAGTTCTCCAACTCTTAAAGGATAACCTAAATTTGGCACAAAATCGAATGAAACAATAGGCATATCAACATCACAGTGAGAAAAGTTTTGATGTAGGAGACTGGGTATTTTTACAACTACAACCATACAAAAAAATTCCCCTCAAGCAAGCTAAGAAGGATAATAAATTATCGCCAAAGTACTATGGTCCTTACAAGGTGTTGCAAAATATTGGTACTATGGCATACAAATTGGAGCTTCCTTCTTCTTCGCGAGTGCATCTAGTTTTCCATGTTTCATGCTTAAATAAGGTTATAGGGGACAAACTTCTAGTTCAAACAATATTGCAAGAACTTGACGAGGAAGGAAAAATCATATTGGAACATGAAGCAGTGACGGAAATAAGAACTCAACAGCTACGAAATCGATTAATTTAAGAGTATCTCATCAAATGCAAGAACTTACCCACTGAAGATTCTACATGGGGGGATGAGAATTTTATACAGAAGCATCCAGACCTACTCAAGCATTGAGGACAACACTTTTTTTGAAGGAGAGGGGCATGTTAGGTCCCTATATTACTAGTATAGTCCCTTATTTTTGTTAGTGTAACCCCCTTATTTTTATTATTGTACCCATGAAACCCCAATATTTTTATTATTGTGCCCTTACATTATTATTGTTATGGCGACTAGGATTATATTGTGATCCCATGGACTCCTATAAATAGAAGGAGGTTTTGGTCATTTGTATCATCCAAGAATTGTTCATTTATGTAATGTATTGTAGGTTTCCCCCTCAAAGTGGCTGATTTCTAAGGCGTTTATCTCTATTTTATTCTATTTTTGGAGCTGGTTTCATACAAAATTATCTTTGTTGTTGTTAGTTTATCAACAAATTTGCATCATATCAAATTCGGATCTCAACTTCCAACTGCCAAGAATTGGAATGTTGTTCACAATTTGTATCTATCTCAGTTACTAGAGATTTGAACCCTCTTTCTTAGTGAACTTATGGTTTGGTCCTTTGGATTATTTATACCTTTAATGTAATCATGAGAACTTTGTATTACTTCGGTTTTGTCACATATGCTTCACCTCTTGCACAGGAGATTATGAGGAGGAGAAATTTTGGACAGTGAACTCTTTAATCAATTATCCTCATAGTTGGTTCATTCAATTTCACTTTCAACACAACCATGGTTTCAATAATTTTACTTATGATTGCTCCATAGCTATAACAATACCAGGGGAGAAAAATATTTACAACATTGTGTAGTTCTGATCTATGTTTTACTGCCAAAATTGTGATTCAATTAGGTGCCAACACATTGTCACAAACCTTCACTGTTGAAACCCATGTTGTATACAATTCTCGACTCCGTTATTTACAAACCCTGTCACAAATAAAAAATAAAATAATGCCCATTATAGCAAAAAAACTCATGCATTTTTTCCACACTACATTATTATGCAGTGCCTCAGACATTATTTCTTTGTTTTGGAGTTGATGTTTTAGAAAAATAAAGGTTTATATTTGAAAATATGCTACTATAAGAAGCTCCACACATGATACATGAAGCTCCCCAACAGTCTACAAATTTCCTTCATATAGTTCATAGGTAAGCCTTATTTTGGTTTGATTTACTGCTAGCCTATTAGTTGAATCTCCCTTGTTCTATTGGAGATAGGATTCTATAGTGAAATACTCTGTTCTTTCTATTTCCATTCTTGCAAGGATATAGTTTTGTTACTTATTGTATTAACCCATATTAGTTTCTTGAAGAATATTTATTATGTTTTGTCTACATCATCGATGAGATTTAATAAATTACTGATTTTAAACACTGGATACCAAGGAATTCCTTTGGAAATTTAGGTTCGTAGAATAACTGTGTAAATATCAGAAGTTGAAATTTTTAGATGTTACATATTCTATGTCATCTAATTTTGGGAACTTAAATTTTCAACTGGAATTTGTAGTTTTGTTCCAATTAATATACTATGCTAAGATTTGATTCAATGATAGAAATAAGATTCCTGCATAGCATTATAATTACATAGTCAATATGAAGATCGATCCTAGTTACAATTGTCAATAGGTTATGAGTTTTGATCTATGGACTTGGTCAATGGCTATGAGGTTCGATGAGGCTTGCTGAACCTCAATTTTTTTTTAAGGTTCACCAAAATTTGAACCTCAAGGTTGAAGTGACATAGAGTAAAAGAAATGGGTGCATTACAGTTTGAATATTTCCATGTATTTCTTGTTTTCAAGAGTAATAAACAATGTTGTGATTTGAGTTTCATATATGTGTACTTTTTGGTACTTTCTTTAGTTTATAGTTCCTATAAAAAATCAGATTACACTTTTGATAGAGATTTTAGTTTTCTATTTTCCTTCGTAAGTTATAAATCTCACTGGGATTGTTACCAATTGTAACAGATTTTGGGCAAATGAAAATACTTACAGCTGATCCAACGTTGTACAAGAAGTCACTAATTGAAGTTTTTGTTCATATTAAATACCAACCAAATTCACTTGTTTGGGGCCCAAATTGGAATGGAGGATTATACACCATAAATATGGGTTACCAGGTAGCATTCATAGGAGGAAGGGAAGGATACCCACACTAGTGGTATAGAATTCTGTGGAAGAAAAAGAAATATCATAAAGCAAAAATATTCCTCTGGCTCTCACAGTAAAACAAAATACTAAACTAGAAGAATCTACAAAAGAAAGGTTCGGAGGGATGTATAAGGTGTTTTCTATGCACAGAGACTTGGAATATAGTCCACCATTTTTTTGTTACATGCCAATACAACCAGGAAGTATAGGATGCAACAAAAATTATAACTATGGGGGAGGAGAATAGCAAGGAATCTCATTGGTTGAAGATTTTGGAAGTTGGATGAAGGACCCTTTAGTTCATGAGCATCATTCCCTCCCACCATATGTCACCTGGGCACTCCGTATCTCTGGGAATGATTGCCTATTTGGAAGTGCCTCACATTTTCCAAGGCATATATTACAGGACTAATGTGGCACATAATTGTTCCCCAAGGATACAAAGAAGAAGTGATGAACATAAATGTTTTCACTAGAAGTGGTCAAAACAATGGCTTGGGGTTTCTTTGATGTAGCCTTCACTGGTAACCATGTCATTATGGGTTAGGACTCAAGAGAATCCATATATATATATAAACAACATCGGTTTACTTTTACATAGGTATTGGCAGACACAATAGGGTAGAGCTAAGGGGAGTGTAGAAACTAATGAGACTAGTTGAGGAAAAGAGAGTAAATGAGCATCAAGTTTATGCACATTCCCTAATTTTCATATGGTGGATAAATGGGCAAGTGTTGAGTTAGAACAAATATCTAAACAACATTTTAAGAGAAGGCACTTGGGTTGAATGGGCACTTTCATCATATCTCTTTGCGCGACATACATAAAGAAAACAATCAATTGGCAGACTCCCTATCCAAAGATGTGGTGGATGAAGTATTTGGGGGAGATGAATATTGTGGAATACAAAGATGGAGATGCATAGCCAGTGATGGTGAGTATATTCCTTTGATATATCCACTAAGATATATTGTTGTATCTCTTGTTCGAGATAGTTTTCAAATTATATACATCTGTATTCTTTTCTTTCAACGATATAGAAGATCATGGTAGAAAGATAGACGTCATGCTAGGATATCTATCTTTGGTAAAGGTTTTCTATTTTTATAGGCCTTACATGGAAATACCAGTAGTAGATTTTTTGTTGATAAGTCTTTGAAGTTACCTTTCAGTTTTTTCTTTAAGAAACTTGGATCTGAAGGGAGGTGCATAAGTCATTATTCTCATAATCAACAATATGAAATGTAACCAGTATTATGTGTGTGGGTGTTTATATTTTCCCAAATAAAGTAGTCATGCTCATTTGATGATATATACCCTAAGAAATCCTTGTCCCCTTTTTCAAAAAGTGTTACCCATACATATAGTAGCACCCATACCCACATACCTTTGCGATGCCAACTTGAGCTTGCATTTGATGTTCATAAGACAGCACTAGCCACATGAACAATGAAAATGAACACCAATTGGTGCTAACCATGTAAATTTCAGTTGCATTGAAGGTTTGGTGTTGTACATATTCTATCTCATCACCCAAGGTAATAGTCCATAACAAGTTTTAAAGTTTTTCAACTAAATATTCACCCTTAAAATTATCAGTATAAAAGTTAGATTAGATATTTGAATTTTTCTTTCACTAAAAGAACACCTCTTTGGACCTCTTAAAAAGAATGGTGGAGCCTCTTTCTTCTATTTTCCTTCTTCATTAGTTGTCTATTTCCTTGCTTTTAAAATCAAACCCATTGACTGTTGTACCTTTTTTATATTATAATTTTATCACTTATAACTACGTATTGCATTAGAGAGAGTATTTCAATTTCTGAAAGGATATACTTTGATTTGGGGAGAAAAGAAAAAGAGAATTAGAAAACCAATGATAGCTCATATTATTTTTATTCTTTGCAATGAGGAAAAATATTTCTAGGTGTAGAAAAGAACGACTGAAGGAAGTCTGACATTAACTACTGCACAGGTTCGAGCATACAGAGAGAATAGGGATACTGCAGTCAAGCTTAACTATTGTTATGGAGATAATAAATATGGTGCTAGCTTAGACAAAATATTTTGTAGAAAATATCTCTTTATTGATCCAATTTTTCTTTGAATTCCTCCAGAGACTGGGATACAGATACATCCACCCAATGGTGAGGTTCTTCCTTTCTATCATGGATCAATCAAGATGCACGTCCCCATTTTTGACTAGAAATACTCCTATGTGTCTTTGTCATTATATTTTCCTATGTGCTTCATGATCAGAGGCCAGTAATGGGATGCCAAGATCTTGTAATTGTTCTTTTAAAGTGATGTTTCCAAATATACTTCAACCCTAATCCAATATGTCAAGTTCAAAGGTACTGTAAGATTTTTTGCACATAAGAAAAATACAACGAAGTTATAACTCACAGAAAGGACACATTGTATCATGGAGATTGATGTATAAAATCCAATCATTGTAATACTTATAAATGTCGGGCAATATTTATTTTGATATTGAGAGAGTGCTTGACAATGTAACTGAGGAGTCAAGATGGTCTACTTCCAAATATATCTTTCAAGACATAGATGCTAAAATTCCTTATGATTATATTATAAATAACTTGAAGTGACAGACGAAGATTCAATTTAATATATTCCAGTGTCATCATAACTAGGTATTTCATGATGATATCAATAATCAACAAATAATATCATCATGAAATATGACAAATTTATAATGTTTAATCAAATAATGTTTATGATACAAATATAAATACATGAGAAAATTTGTCTCAAGATAGTGCATCTATCTTGGACACTTCAGTTGAGCAAATATCTCAACCACACAATAATCTAGGAGCGTAACTAGTTGGAGAGAATCTCTCAACCAACTAGACCTAAACGGGCTCCTATCTATGAGGAACAAAGCCAATCTAGAAAGGTAGGATTAAATCCCAACTTTTGTTATAATAATTAATTTAATTATTTTTTACTTAGAATTGTTTTAATCTCATGAGAGTGAGGCTAAAGTTCACCCCCTCAATCATAAGTCCAAAATAAAAACCAAGAACCATATTCCAAGTTCTCATGCTGAAACTTTTGATCCTCAAAAACACTGTGTGAAAAAATCGCCAAATTTGGATGACGAAACGACATTAATCTGAAAAGAACATGAGTCCGTTGTAAGTTTGATTCATCTCTGAATTTTTCTTGATATCTCCGTCACGTACCAAGCTGTAAAAGGATCCATATGTCCTTTGTTTTTAATCAACATCCTAATTTCTTGTCCACTGACAAAATGTTGATAATGGCCACTGGCGAATTTTATTGTCCACTTAAAAACTGTTGAGAACGCCCACTGGAAAATTTTATGATGTCAAAAATTCCCACTTGCTACTTGATGTTGATTTCCCACTGGCTGTGTGATGTTGAATTCCCACTAGCTGCTTATGATAAAAAACTACTCACTGCTTCTTTTGTTGATGTTGTCAAAAAATTCTCACTATTGCTTGTTGATGTTATCGAAAATTTCAGTCTAAAAATGTTCAATTCCATTATTATCATTTCCCCCCTTTGTCGGCTAAAAGGAGAGACAATTGACACTTGAATTTAGAACTCTCCTCCTTCAATTATAGGCAAGTTTCACCATCTTGATTGTACTAGAAAAGTTGTCTTCATGTGAGACTCAATATTTCGGTTATAGATAGACAATTTTTTTACTGTAGATGACCACTTCCAAGGATAAATCCATGCATAATTGGTCTTCTCTCAGTGGTTTATTTCGCTTGTAACATCCTTCTGATGAATTATTTTTATTTCCACAATGGTGACAAGGATGGAGGTCAAAAAGTTTACTCTCCATATGGTCATTTTGCTTACAATGGTTAAAATTAACCATATTTTGATCACTATCTAGAAAACTGGCACTTACAAACTAAATATGGAACATACAAATTGTTGTCTTTGTTGTAACCTAGGCCATGTCGATATTTTTTAAAGGAGATTTTTTCCCAAGGTCTGATCACTTTCTTAGAAAGATAATATTTTTTTTGTTCTTCACACCTACTGCTGCTGCCGATATTATGAGATAGATTGATTAAATAATATGTATCACATTGAGCATCAACCATTTCTATTAAATATTCATCTATTTCACACACTTCATCAATCTGTTCACTTTGATCTTCAATACTACTAGCTGCATTATGTAGTAGTACAACTGGCTGGATGAGATCACTTATGTCACAACTTGCATCATTAGATATTTTGTGTGACAACCTTTGAAAACCTTCATAAATATGCTTAATAAGGTCACTTGTATCACAACTTTCATTTTTTGCTTGGATGAGGTCTTCAGTGTCGCAACTTGCATCGACCTTCTGTTACAATGTGCATGAAGTAGATCTTGTTTTTCACTTAATTTTATTTGGAGTGTATAATGATTTTCTCTTTCATTTAAAGCTCAATTTGAAAGCCTTTCACGACTTCTAATGTGTTCATCATTTGATCTATTAAATTTTGATTATTCTTCAACTTCCATTCCAGTAGTTCAATTGTGTTCTGTAACTCATGATTTCACTCTTTCAACTCTTTAATTTTCATCTCTACACTTTGAAGACATTTTCCTCCTTTTCCCATTTTGACACGCTCTCTTGTATCGGCTCACTTGATAATTGAATAATGTAACTCACGCTTGCTCACTAAAGATATGAATGGGCTTTATTATCGTTTTTTTCTTTATATTTGAACTCACTCGCTCGATGCTTGCTTCATTCCGTTTCATGTTCGCTCGATCTTATGAAATTATTCACTTTCACTTTACGCTTGTTTAAAGTCGCTCTCTTGATTGTGCTTATTTTCAAAATAAGGGTGTCAAATTCTATCGAAAATGCACCCAAGAGAAAACCTTACAATGATTTGAATGACTCAGTTAAAAAGAATGGAATCACTTGGCTTAATTGACTCAGTTGAAGATAATTGACTTTCTTTACGTCCTCTCAATTTAAAAATGGGTGTTGGTTTCAATTGAGAATGGAAAATTACAATTCAACTCAATTTGAATTTGATTACAAGTTGAGTTACAAAAAAAAAAAAAATGCAAGTTAAAAAATGACTAGTTGTCGTTGAATACTGATGTATATTTTTCGATGGAATTCTTGAGTTTTTAGTGACATTAACTTTATTTTTTTGAGTAAATTTTCTTGTTGATGTAGAATCATTTTTTTAATTCGCATGTTAACAACTTGATATTTTTTGTTATGTGTTGCAGCTTCTTGATTGCTTGTTGTTAGCTTGATTACATGTGGTTGAAGATAATTTACTATGTGCCTGTATTTGCTTACTTCTTGTGTACTCCATGTGTATCATTTTACAAAGAGAGTGTCAAAACTAGACACAAAACATAAGCAACATCAAGAACCATGTGCCATCACAAACATACTCACGGTGTACCTAAGATCCCCTTATTCAGTTTCGGGAGGATATAGGACACAATCACTAACAAAAGGTTATGTTTTTATTAAGTATTGAGTACATAAGAAATCAAATTCACCATTATAACTCCATTGTTGACACTTATTTAGCAACAAATTTAAAACTTTAACTTTTACTTGACTTGTACAATTACTCCTTGTCACTCCAAAATAAAATTTTCAATGCACCTTATTACACCAAAATAAATTGTTATTTCTTTATATTCACTCACCCTTACTCTATTAATAATTTTTTAAATCATTTATACTCACCTTAAAAGGAATTATAAACCCATAAAAAATACCACAGATGGGTTCCACGCTACTCGATTATACGATTTCCACTCAGTCCTTGAATGGAAATGTTAAAAGAGCCTCCCATTGCATCTTCATATAAAAAACACATGAAATCTAAACTTGCAATGTTGAGAAATTCAAGGGCTTATCCTTGACAAACTTGGGTGGCTTCCAAATAAACAGTTGTAGTACTATCACATAAAAATTCATACCTTTTCAGATGACAAATTCACAAGTTACAATGCCAATAGCAACTCGCTAGCAACAATGGCACATTCATTTAACTGCAGGAAACAATCCCATTTTCTTTGGCTATGATCTGTGGAAATCCCTCTCAAAATAAATTAACAACAACGTCTCCTTTATCCAGGAATGGGAAACATACACTAACACAACTCTCAATCAACAACACAACTCTTCTATCACAAGAATTTGTTACACGCAGCACTGTTAACTCTATGTTCTTTAGACCTCTTCAACAGTTGTCTCTTCCACTTAGTGAGCTACCTTTAACATTCAATGATGCCAGTTTTATCTGGATGCGGATCTCCAATGCACCTCATGTGTCAGCACCATGTTCACAAGTTCTTTCAATAATTAATAGGATGCCACAACTGCTCTTACAAATGATACACAATTTTTCTTTCCAAATGTGCAATAATGTGTCTTTCTACAACCTCTACACCCTGCAAATATCTCCTCTTAGTTGCTTCACACCTCCTAGTGCTACACTTATGGAACGACCAATGTTATTCTTTCCAGCAGAATGTACAACGATTCTTTAAATTGGCAGCAACATATACAATTATTTTAATTGGAAGAAACGTACACAGTAATTATCTAACAAAAAGTACAATTTAATTGGCTTCAATCCAAGTGTTAATACAATTTTTCATCTTAGAAAAGAACAATATCTCACAAGCACTCTTGATGGATAATAAGAGACCGTAAAATTTCAAGATGTACTTGGACCAAAATGTCTCCTCAATGTCAAAACTCAAATTTTTAATGCTTGAACATGTGCCTTGAATATTCAATCTTATGCTTTGATATTAATTTCAACGCCTCATGGGATGGATACACTAGATATAGTGTACTTGCTTTCCTTTTTTATCATCATTAAGATGAACTGAAACATGTTGGATTTGTGTTGTCAGTAGAACAAGTTGGACATATGAAATAATATGAAACATAAAACCAACTTCGTCGCTGTTTAGACGGGACCGTGAAGTTACCTATCCTAGGCTCACCAGACAGTGATTGACTTCGATTCCAACGAGCCACCAAAGCTCTCTCTTCCTCCTCCTTGGGCACACTCACTCGAATCCATGAGCTCAATGTCACGTCAACATGATGGTTGGATGTTCTCCATGTCGCCCCGCCTAAGAAACAAAAAAAAAAAAAATCACTTTGAAAAAATGATCCTGGTGAGATCTTTTGCATAGTATTGAATCGATGTGCAAGAAATTTCAATCACGTTCCATAAAAAAATACATCTAATCATTTGAAAATAGAACAGGCTAAGGAAAATATGAGTTCCAACTAGAAAATAAAAAAATTGCAGTAGATGAGATGATTCAATTGTTTCTCCAATGGAACATATTCTTTTGCGAACAAAAATAGTCAATCACATATGTCGTTAAAAAACTATAAATTATTAGGACCTTTAAAAAACAAATGGAGATACACACCAGTCCCTTCATTCACTCGAGCCTCACGACCCAGTAGTCACATAACCCTCAGCACTGATACCACATGAAGGATTTACAATAAACACACAGAAATATACCAGAGACAAAATACTAGCAGAAAAAAGGCCTCAGCCTTACTGTATTCCTCTCTTATTAATCAAATAATTTTTATGATAAAAACATAAATACATGAGAAAATTTGTCTTGAGATAGGGTGTCTATCTTGGAAACTTTGGTTGAGAAAATATATCAACCACACATTAATCTAGGAGCCTAACAAGTTGGAGAGAATATCTCAACGAACTAGACCTAAACTGACTCCTATCTAGGAGGAACAAACCGAATCTAGAAAGGTAGGATTAAATACCTACTTTCATGATAATAATTAATTTAATTATTTTGTACTTAGATTTATTTTCATCACATGAGAGTGAGAGTAACAAATAAACACATGGGAAAGGAAAAAAAATCCAAAATTTGTAGCATAAATTATAAACCTAACAATCATGTAATTAACATCTAGAATGCACATCTTTCTATCCCCCTCAACGCCAAGCATTACCCATACTTTGAAGGCATGTATAATATACACCTTCATCAGAGATATAGTGATAATGGAGTGAAGAAATGAGCACTTTAACCTCCCCCATTATCCACCCTCCACAATGGTGGAGGTGTGCATTTATGCACTATATTTCATAGGAGCAATGTGGGAATTTCTACATCCATGCAACTTTGTGAGGTGAAGGTATCAATTTTTTCATTCCACAGATATTTTCAAGGTGGAAGTATGTGCATTTCCATTAAATGGCATGATGTAATTAAAAAATTTACACCTCACACCTTTATTTGTTATGCCACTGGAGGTTAAGTTCCTCACCACTAGTGCTTACAAGAGGCTAAATGCCTCCACCACCCATACTTTGAGAGTTAGATTTAAATTTTTCCAATAAAATTCCCAAATAAATTATTTTCATAATATTTTACTAACAACGTTAATGAATACTTTATCATACATGCAACACTCTCTTATTTACATTTTTCATCTTAATTTTTGTATAACATAGTAACTTTAAGAACTTGAAAATAAAGAGTAATAAGAAATATGTATATAATTTGAGATATTTTTAACCACTAATAAGAAATAATAAATGTATGTAAATAAAATAAAATAAATCATTTAAATATTTTCATAATAAAATAAAATATATTTTTATTTTATTTTACAATTAAAATAATATATAATTTATATAATTATTTACAAAAATAAAAATTAACTCTAAATTACACATATCCAAACATATGGTCTGTTATCATAGCTTTCAAACACTAGTTATTATTGTTTTAATATGTATATTAAGATTGTAACTTTGACATACTAAGCTTTTATCTTTAAATATGAGGTAATAAATGTATATATTGGAATCAGAACATTTAAATTCAAAGGTTGGAACATGACAATGATACTTGAAGCTTCTTTTCTCAATAAAACTTTTCAACATTTTCTTGTTGGAAATGCTCAAGCATAATGCTTGAAATTATAACTTTGGAATACTAACCTCCTAAAATAGTTAATGTAGTGATTTACATTATAATTTTAGAATACTAACTCAAACAGTGTTTTATATTCATGCTATATACATGATCTCTACACATATGTTTACCATGGTTACTTTATAATATTTTGTTGAGATAAGGAAAATGGAATTTACTAAAAGTTAGTAAATAATTTGTTAATTAGCATATCATGATTTTGTTAATATTTTCCATGTTAACCTCTCTAATAATATTGGATTTTTGGGTTTGGGGAGAGAGGGGAAAGATCGATGGCGAGGTTTGGGACGGAATCTCGCTGCAGGGACCGAACGCGGACGAAGGGTGCAGTTCCATGTCAAGCAACAGCGGTGAGCATTGCACGAATCGTAGGGGAAACGGAGGGACGAGCGACGGGAGGAGAGGCGTGCCTGGAGGTTAGTTTCAGCGTAAAGCCGACAGTTGGGAGACAAAGAGTTTTTGAGAACAGTAAATGAATTACTGAGACAGTAAAAAATAGGATCTCTGTGCTGGCAGCGAAACCGATCGGCGATCAATCCTGAACCTACACAGTAACCATGGTTAACCCTAATGAGCTCGTGGACCTACACCCGGAAATGGAGGATATCCTGTCGATTTGGGGGATAGACCCTACAGCTCGGAATATTGAACGCTACTTCGGAGCGCCTGAATCTATCAGATCTGAAATCCTCACGCCTGAATCGCTCAAGATTAAACAATCCTTTCTTCAGTTGTCAAAGGAATTCGAAGGGAATGTCTATTATCACCAGGACTCCAATGTTTCGCAGCAGACTAGCAGACCAAATGAGGATGCGTTGCATGCAACCCTTCGACAATTGAGCCAAAGCATCAAAGGGAAATCGTTTTCTGAGGGGCCGTTTCATTCTGGCGGTATAGAGGACATTGTTAATTTTGGTTCAAGCTCTGGGCAGAGAAGCGAAAGGGGTCTCGGAAGGGTTTCAGCGGTTATAAGGGTATCCATTGAAAAAGTTCAGGGTAGCCCTAAGGGGACCGGAGGACGGCCGGAGGACAAGATTGGAGCTTCCCCTGTACTCCAATCGGCACCTACTGGAGCATCTTTGGGATCACAGGTAATTAATCAAACCCCAGTCGAACCCTTCCTAGATGCCTTAGGATTTTCGGTTCCAACCAGTATCGAGCCTGGGCTCTCTCCATTAAATCCTGGTCCAGAAGAACAAGATAGGAATGGATTAAGCAAGGAGAGAAGGGAGGAGGACGCCAGAAATAAGAAAAAAAGGGAGAAGAGAAAAAAGCAGAGACCAATTTGTTCGCAGGACTTGGAAGGAAACCTGGTGCTGGGTATGGATGTGACTATCGAAGAAGCCCTGGAGGTGGCAGAATGTACATTGGTTGGCAGGGCGAGAGGGAAGAAATTCACCTCTGGTTTTATCAAAGCATGGGGCGAACAGAATTGGCCGTGTGATCTAATTAAGGGCTTCGAGGTTTCAACCCTTGCAAAGGGTTGGTTTATGGTGCGCTTAGAAAATAAAGAGGCGGCTGACTGGGTGGTTGGAAAGAATTGGGCATTAGGGAACATTCCCGTTCTTCTGAAAAAATGGAGTCCCCTGTTCGATGTTGTCCACGAGAAAACGGATGTCTTCCCGGTTTGGGTAAGAGCACCCGGGCTGCCTTCTTTCCTGTGGGTCGAATCAGTCTTTAAAGCGATTGGGAACAGATTGGGTACATTTCTGGAAGCCGATATGTCCTTCTTAGAAACCCAGAACAAGGCCATGGCGCGGATTTTAGTCAGTCTAAACCCCAGTAGAGGACTCGCAGAAAAGATTAACCTTCAATATAAAGATTACGTCTTCGAAAAGATTTTGGATTATGAATATTTTCCATTCAGGTGCCATAGATGCCATGCTTATGGTCATTTTGCCAAGGAATGTCCCTTAGGCAGGCGAAGGTGGTGATTCCGGAGGACATCCACTCAATGGGAGAAGGATATTCGTCAAAACCAAACTTTTCAGGAAAAGGAGGCTTTAGCGGATCAGATAGCTAAAGGATTGGAGACAGAGGTCCATCAGGAAGGGCTAATCCCGGAAGCAGCTCAACAGAATCCCCTGTTCAGTGATTTGGTCAAAGAGCCAGAGCTGGAATACGACAAAGCTAAAGAGGAGACCTCTGGGGGACCGGCACCTTCTCAAAAACCCATCGAAAGCGAAGGAGCAATGGGTATGTGCTTAGATTCTTCCCCCCCCTCTATTCTTACTTCTGGATCAATGGAAGAAAGTCTATCCCCGAAGTCTCCTTGCAATATTTTCATTCCTAATAATGGAATAATTGAAAATCTTGAAGTAACCACTGTGGAAACCGGTTTAGAAAATATCTCGGCTGCTATGCCCTCTTTAGATCTGAATTGTGAAGATGTATCGCCTCATCCAGCCCCCTTGGCCCTTCACCCATCATGCCCTTATAACCTCAGATCTCTTGACAGCAAGCCTGTTTCCTCCGAGTCAGTAGGTGGCCTAGGTCTGTTCCCCTCCCCAAGCCAAAAAAGAAAAAAAAGAGGAAGGAAATCCAAACTATCCATGGCCCAGATAAAAGCAAAGTTTGATGTAGCATATGGGAAACAACAGTCAATCACTGGGGTTCTTAGAGCGGTGCAGACCCCTGAGAATGTTATAAAATGATTCTGACATCATGGAACTGCAGGGGTTTAGCCAGTAAACCCAAAAAACTGGCCCTTAGGGAGTTGATTCTAAATTCAAAATCAGATATTCTCTTTCTTCAGGAGACCTTAGGGAACGGAGCTGAAGTAGAATCGATGTTAAATGTTCTCCTCCCAGGCTGGAAATTCTTGGCAATAGACTCAGATGGTCATTCAGGGGGTCTGGCAGTTGGTTATAGGGAAGGGAGAATTAAGGTTAGAAATCAGTGGGGGATGAAGCAGGTGATGGGAATGGAAATTCAATCTCCAGATTTTGCTTTTCCCCTAACTATTCTCAATGCTTATGGGCCCTGTCAAGGAAGGGAGGCTTTCTGGAATGAGCTGATGTCCATTTCGTTACTGAAGGCAAAATACTTGGTGCTGGGAGGGGACTTAAATTTCTCACTAGGAAGAGCGGAGGCATGGGGTCCATCGGCTAGGGAAGATCCCCTGACAGATTTCTTCCTTAATCTTCTAACTTCCAACAAACTAATTGATGTTAATCTGATAAAGCTAAAGCCGACTTGGAGAAATAGGAGAGCAGGGGAGGCTAGAGTGGCAAAAAGACTGGACCGTTTCCTCATCAACGAAGAATTAGCCTCCAGGATTCCTATGTTTAGGCAATGGGTTGAAGAGGGAGGGTCTTCAGATCACTTCCCAGTTTACTTAGATCTTTCCATCCCCCCTCCAAAGCCTCCAACCCCTTTCAAGTTCAATGCTTCATGGTTGCAAGAAATTTCTTTTACCAATCTTTTCAAAGAAACATGGAGACACCCTGATAGTAGCTCCTCTGAGGACAAAGGCTTCATGTTCATGGAAAACCTTAAAAGATTGAAGAAAGCCACCATTATTTGGGCGAAGGATAGGAAGGCAAAACAGAACGATGATCTAACCAGGATAAGTGAGGAACTACAAAAGCTGGAAAGCATAGAAGAGGATGGATATGCTTCTCAGGCTTCAAAAGAAAGGATCCTCCACCTTGAGAAACTTCATAATCAAATTCTTTTGGCAAAAGAAGAGGAATGGAGGCTCAAGAGCAGAGTGATCTGGTTAAAAGCTGGAGATGAATACACCAGGTTCTTCCACAATTATGCAAAAGGGAGGAAGTCTGCAAACACTATCTGGAACCTAAAAAACGAAGAAGGAAGGGAGGTACAGACTTTTAAATCTTTGTCCACTCTAGGGCAAAGGAATTTCCAGAGTTTATTTGCAGATCCAGGAGAGGCTACTATTGCTGAGGTAATCAAAACAGCTCAATGTTTCCCAAGGTTTGTCGAGGAGGAAGAAGCGGAGGATTTGTTATGACCGGTAACAAAGGAGGAAGTAGAATCAGTTATTAAATCCATGGCTAAAGAAAAAAGTCCTGGGCCGGACGGATGGACCATAGAACTTTTCCTCGATTTCTTTGAATTGATAGGTGTGGAAATAACTGAAGTTGTAGAAGAATCCAGGAAGAAAGGAGAAGTCTACAGCCCTTTCAATGCTACTTTTATAGCTCTCATCCCGAAGAAGGAAGTTCCTGAATCTTTTGAGGACTTCAGGCCAATTTCTCTATGCAACTGTATATACAAGATTATTGCAAAGGTGATAGCGAACAGAATCAAACCAATTCTATCGAGTCACATTTCAATGGAGCAATTTGGGTTTTTAAACGGAAGACAAATTCATGAAGCCATCGGAGTAGCTCAGGAGGTTTTGCACAGTGTCAGACAGAAGAACAAGAAGGGTGCAGTAATAAAAATCGATTTATCCAAAGCATATGATCGGATAAACTGGATATACATCTGGCTGCTCTTAACTCACTTGGGCTTCAAATCAGATTTCATCAGCTAGATCATGGGGTGTATCACAAACGTCAGCTATGCAATTCTAATTAATGGAGCAGCTACTCCTTTCTTCAGAGGACAGAGGGGTCTGAGGCAAGGGTGCCCTTTGTCCCCCCTACTCTTTCTATTAGTGGCACAAGGCTTAAGCCAGTTGATCCAAAAGGCCAGAAGGGAGGGGAAAGTAAGAGGTATTGAAGTAGCAATCAATCTATTCATCTCTCATCTCCTTTTTGTTGATGACATTTTGATTTTCACAAATGGAGAGTCTAACGAAATTAAGGAATTAGAAAACATTCTAGATCTGTTTTTGAAAGCAACCGGAATTAACTCTAGGAAATCTCAGCTGATAGTGGCAGGAGTGGACAGACAAGAGAGGACTCAGATGCAATCCCTCTTTCCTTTTCAATCTTGTTCTATGGATTCTCCTTTCAAGTATTTGGGTTTCTGGTTAAAACCAAATGCATACAAAAAAGAGGATTGGAACTGGTTGATTGCAAAGATAGAATCCAGAATCTCTCATTAGAGCTACAAATTGCTCTCCAGAGCTGGGAGATTGACCCTTATTAAATCGGTGCTTCTGACCATTCCAGTCTACTGGGCAGCTTTAACTTTGGGTTCCTAAGGGTATTCTGGAGAAAATAAGAAGAATATGTAGCAGATTCTTGTGGGATGGTTCAAAGGAGAATCCGGTCCTTCCTTGGGTGGCCTGGGACAAAGTGGCAAGGCCAAAGGACTGGGGAGGATGGGGGATAAAAAGTCTTCCCGACTTCAGTCTCTCATTGGCAGCCAAATTAGGATGGTGACTTATAACGATGGAAAACTTATGGACAAGAGCGGTGAAAAGGAAATATATAGACCCAACACCTTTGGAAGATTGGATTAGAATCCCGGTAAAGAATAAGAAGAATGTCTCAGCGATATGGAAGGCAACGGTGGAATCTTTTAAGGTGATCGAACAAGGACTGGCATGGAAGATCGGGAATGGAAGGAACCTGAAGATAGGGTTGGACCCTTGGGTAGGATGTAATGAAAATTATGCTTTATCCCCTGGGTTAATCAGACAATTAGAAAGTAAGAGCATTATCACCTTAAATCAGGTGGAAAAGGAGGGTCACTCATCTATGTGGGGACAAGCTTGGAAATATGGGGAAGACCTAGAGCTGAATCATAGATGGTGGAACGAATGGAACTTATATACTCAAGAACTCACCCGATCAAATGTCAGGCTAAAGGACAGACCGGATTCGCTGATATGGGCTCATGGTGAAACTGGAGAGTACACTCCAAAATGTGGATATAAATTTATTATGTCTAGGAAGGGATGGGGTGATCCCGAATGGTGGTCGAAGCATCTTTGGAAGCTCAAGTGTCCGGCCAAGGCCATACTTTTCTTCTGGTGTCTTTTAAAAAGAAAAATTCCAACTTGGGATATTCTTCAATCAAGATTCATGCACGGCCCCGGGAGATGTGCAGTATGCAAGGCTGAAGCGAAATCTATTAACCATCTTTTCCTAAATTGCACTGAAACAAAAAAGATATGGGGGGAGGTAGAGAAATTGTTGAACAAAAGGGCTGAATGGGGTAGTGGGTCCTTGGAAGAGGCCTGGACAAAATGGTGGCATCAATACCCTGATGGGAACATGAGAAATCTTCCACTCATTATCTGTAGGGGGGTTTGGGTTGCTAGAAACAGGTGTATTTTTCAGGACAAGGAAACTCCGGTAACTGCCACTGCTATTCAATGTGTTTCTATTTATTCGTCTATCCCTGATCCAGAAGTGAAAAAATCCCAAGCTCAAATTAAGGCTGGTAACATCAAACAGGGCATCCCCTGGGCTTTCTTTGACGGAGCATCACAAAACAATAGGGTAGGAGCTGGTATGGTCATCCATGTTAATGCAAATCATATTCTCAAAGCCTCAGTAGGTTTAGGGACAGGAACAAACAATTTTGCTGAAATGTCAGCATTGAGGCTTCTTCTCTGTTGGCTCATTCAAAGAAACATCCTCACTATTCAGATCTTTGGAGACTCACTTAATGTTATAAACTGGGTTAATGGGAAAAGCTCATGCAAAAATCAAATTCTGAAACCTTTGCTGGAAGATCTGCAGGTATTAAAAACATCTTTTAACAGCTTTTCCTTATGTCATATCTACAGGGACAGCAATGATTCAGCGGACAAGCTTTCTAAGGAAGGTTTGTAGCAGAATATGGGAGTCTGGAAAATAGTTGAAGATCGTCAGGGACAGATTCATACATCAGATCAGCCGCCCCATGCATTCCAACAATGACATGTTTTGTTACTTTTCTTTTTCAGCTACAGTTTTTTACTCAAACTTTATTCCTGTACCTAAAAGTATTGGAAAGACTATGTTTTTCATGGACATAATGAACACATACTATTTGTAAGGGTTGTTTTCCTCCTTTCTATCCGAGGAGACCCACTATACGATGGTTTTTTGGATGCCCTCTTAAAGGAGGGGATGTTTTTGCACTTGGCTGACCAGTACATAACAGCTGATATAATATGTTTGCAGCTGTCTTTTTTTTGGGGTCAGATGGTCCTAATGGCAGAAAGGACGTCTCTTTTTTGATTGCATGAGCAGTCAAATAGCAGCAACTGAAATTCTCACAGCATATGCAATGTAAATTTTTATTTCCTTAATAAAAAGTTCGCTTTTTCTTCGGAAAAAAAAAATAACATTGGATTTTCAACAACATAAAAATGAAATTTAATAATAAAAACAAATTTTCATTTTCAAAATATTTTGACATTAAATAATAAAATAACAGAAATATTAACATTAAAAATTATTTATAATTATTTATGATTAAAATTTAAAATAAATATTTATTCATTTATTTAAAAAAAATAAAAATATGATGTAATATAATGAAATAGTTATATATAAAAGATAATAAGCATAATGTATATATCCCGCCATATGTATGAACATAATAATTTTATAAATATTTTGACTGTAAACCATACATTTTCATAAACCTTAATCTAAAAATGAAAAAAAGTATTTAAAATTTTTATATTTGAAATGAAATATATATTATTATATTTAATATTAATTGTCTATACAAATAATAATAATACATTTTTAAACAAATGGATTAATATAATAGTTTAGATAAGTAATATAATATTTTAGAAACTTATCGAGTTAAAAAAAAAGAGGCATAGTCCATTGGGTAATGGGATGTGGTGAAAATTTTAGTACTTTAAACTTCCTAGGAAACAATTCATCCATGCTAAGAGCTAGTGTGAAAATTCACTTGGGTGTGATCCCCAAGGGAAGTGATTTTGACACCTTAGATGAATTAGATAGTGGTGGATAAGCTACTCAAGATATAGGTTAGGATTGTCATCCATATCAAAACTCATATTATCTAACAAACAAACAAAAAATTGAAACATAATTATCATATTTTAAACATTAATAAATCAATTTTCAACAACCCTAGAGGGTCATTCTACAACCTTGTATGAGGATGTGTAAGTATGTCATGTCTCTAATAAAATAATAATAAAAAAATTTAGTTCCACCACAAAAATAAAATAAAATAATGATATATATAAAAAAAAAAAAATACAATTCAACACAAATATTCTAAACTAAAATATTTTAATATACGTTTTAATTAAATATTTGTAAAATGACAGCTCCAACAATGCAACAATGGGATAATATGGCTAGAGAACTCAAAACACAGAAGCTTAGAAAACTTTCAGGTCCAGATATCCTTAGATGGGGATACCTGACTAGAGGGTTGTTCACAATCAAGGAAGGCTACTACATTCACTCACAACAAGCTCAGTACAATATTCAGCCAGTATGCAAAAAAATCTGGGATTTGAGACATTGGCCTAAGGTGGAATACTTCTTATGGCTGGTGAGCCATCATAGGATTCTAACATGGGAGAATCTTCAAAAACGAGGAATGATAGGGTCGTCGCACTGCTCCTTCTGTCATGCAGAGATAGAAACGACAGAACACCTGCTTAACTTATGCCCAAAGGTATAGCCACTGTGGGAGAACCTTGCACAATTGTTTCGGCAGACAGAAAAAAAAAACAATAGCATAACAGAAACCATTGGAAAGTGGAGAAAAGAGAGGTTTCATTGCCAAGTGATCAATATAGCATGGACCCTTTCACTGGGTTTCCTTCTTTGGAACACTTGGAAAGAAAGGAATCAGCGAGTTTTCAAAGAAGCTGCACAACCAATGGCCCAAATTTGGCAATGCTCCATCGAAAACATTCCTGAAACTATCCTCGTAGAAATTTGGATAGATGAAGATTGGCAGGCAGTAGGTTATGAATCTCATATATTAGAGCACTTAAATTTAAAACCGCAGATGCTTTACAAAGGTTTATGGAAATATCGACCACCAAGTCAATCGATTGAGGAACATTGGCTACCTCCTCAACTAGTTTTTCTTAAACTTAATTATGACGGGGCCTCCAAAGGTAATCCGAGGCAAGCTGGCTCAGGAGGGATCTTCCGTAACTCTCAGGGGGTAGTATGCCACTTTTATGCTTTCGACTTGGGCCATGCCACAAACAATGAAGCAGAACTAATGGCTGTCAAACAAGGTCTTCTTATAGCAATCAGGGAAAATTACCAGAGAATCATAGTTGAGGGAGACTCAACAATGGTAATAGGCATGCTCCAAAAGCTACAACAAGGCACACCCTAGGAGAAAATATCTAAAATTTGGCGAACAACAGCTCTGATAGAAGAATTGAGTCAACTGGTGAAACAGATTCAATACGAAGAGGTAATGTCGCGGCTGATTACTTGGCTAATTGGGGATGCCAACATGTAGAGCGCTCCATAGATGCTCGCCCTAATGATGCCATCTAGGATGTGTAACTTCATTCTCTTCAATTGATTGTGAGCAAGGATCTTCAACCCCCCGATCGGGGTGTACAAATGTTAGAGAGGAAATCCTAGCCGTGGCAACCTGGCGAGTGATCATCCTCCATGCATTTAAGACAATAATGAGGTATTTTCAGCCTAGCTCAATGAAGTGTGCGATCACCCGGATTTTCATTATGCCGCAGTATGGCCAGGCTATTTTGTCAGAGCATTGGAGGAAAGTTTCTGTTAAGGTAGGCGGTTTCCCTCCCACACTTAATTCGTTTATGAACTGCTTTCTGCATGCAAACGTCTGGGGACTGTAGCGGAGGAAGCCAAGTGACAATCATTCTGTCAACCTATCAATTTGGGTGGGGTATGTATCTGTTATCCTCTCTGTTTTTACAGTGCCAACTACCATGGTTTTGTTTAATTTGAAGTCAGTAATGAAGTTTCGTTTACTTGTTCTGTTACTCCCATACTACAACCTGTTTCCCCATGCTTCCGCGACCCCTACACAATGTTGGCCAACTCTGTTTATGTTAATCTCCTTGCTCCCAAAGAGCGAAATACCAAGGTTTCGTTCAGTTTGAATACTGTTAAGGATGTTTTGGGTTGTTTAATGTTCCCTAGCTTTGTTAATCCCTTACTTAATTTGGTTCATTCATGCTTCTATGCTCCCTACACAATTGTGGCCCATTTAATGTCAGTTGTTTCCGGCAAATGCTGGGATAGCTGGAGAGGGGGTCAAATTTTACGCATGGTAGTGCTCTGTAGAGCTTCTAATTTGGTAAGGTTTCGTAAGGGTAAGGTGCTCCATGTTGCTATAATCTTCAGTCTGCAACCTAGTCTGTTCCATGCCTTCAAACTCACAGTTCCTTGGGATTGTCTTTGGAAGTGGAGGTTAGAGTGTGCGGTTCTCTACAATTTATTCATCCATATTGTCCCCCCACTCAGCTCGTCGAATTTGGCTCTAAAATTGCAAAGTTTCCATGCTCTGTTTTCTTTCAACTCTAGACCCTCATATCCCAAATGCGCGGCCACCTCCTCATGTATGAGGTAAACTAAGTTAAAGGTTATCAGGGCCATCCTTTTTTCGGACTGGTTCTTACAAAGAGACAAGCGGTCTGTAGCCCTTTGTTTCCCAGCTGGACCTTTTGGCTACCTGCATTGGCTATAGAACTGGCTCTCGTGGTTTTTTTTTCATTGTTTTTATGCTACAATCATTCTCTCTACTCAGAAGGGGTTGCGCACAGACTGTATTCATATGGTTCCTCATACCTTTTTTGTCCCTACCTGTCGGATTGTGTTATTGAATTGGATCTTTTCAGCTATGGGGAAGAGATGTTCCAGGTCCGAGTCTGCCAAAGGAAAATAGAAAATCCAGGATGAGCCCGCCCCAACGAAACATGGTCGTAAAACTAACGAGGAGCATCTGGAGACCTTAGCTGCAAATTATGTGATGGGAAACTCTTCAATAGTTCGTCAAGAAATTCGTGGTTGGGAGAGAGAAATACAGACTGATCCTGAAGACAATGAAGCAGAAGTAGAAATTTTAGATTTCATAGCAGACCCAGGAAATACTCGTGGTCGTCTTACCTTATTCAATCAGACTATTCATACATATTGGATAGTTAAATGTCTTATAGCTAAAGCTATTCAAAGTCTCCCGCCTGTCCATACTAAGACAGACCCAGCAAAGAGGGAACCTAGTCTCTAGGACCTGCTACAGGACATTTAGAACTAGTTGCACCACATCAAGATAACTCAGTACCAGGCAACAGATCGAATTAGTCGATTGGATGATTGGGTAGGAAGAATGGAGAAGCTGCTTCAACAACTTCAACAAGTAGACATGCCTGGGTCTATTGTGAAAGACCCAACTCTAGTCTCCTCTTCAGATGGATAGTTGTTTTCCTAATAGTGTTTTTTGATGCACTTTTTAGTTTTATATGAACTGTCTTTATGTCATATGTATGTTCAATCTGCAATAGTAGGACAACTAGCTAATGAGACTTATAGACGGATGAAACAATTTCAATTTTGGTATGCTTTTCATGCTTTCAGGTGGCCAACAGACCTGGTTTCCTGTGGGCAAGTTGAGGTCACAACGTGAATTTTATATGTTGTAGCCTGTCCTTCAAATATAAATAGAAAATAGCGTGGTCCCACACAATTTACAAAAAAAAAAACATTTTTGTAAAATGAATCTTTTAAAGGAAAAGCCATACTCTATAGATATATTAAAATCTATAAAGAAAAGTATTTTTGTGTCAAAGTTGTAATATTTGAAAATATCAATTTAATATTAGTTTATTATAAATTTTGTTATCATGTCATGTAAAAAAAATCGTTAAATCTAATATTAGTATTAAAATAGTTATAATAATAATAATAATCATAATCATAATAAATATAATATTAATATTAATATCATTCTAAATTCATCCAACTCCGGATTTATTATGCCCCTGGAGGGATAATATCCCTCAAGGTGCAAATTTTTGGGATTTGATCCCTATAGACCCTTGACATATCTGGAGTTAGATGGATCTATACGGGTTTTACATATTTCATGTATACTAATAAATTAATTTTGAAATATTAAATTATGAATTTTAAAATGTCAATAAATTTTACTCTAAAATGTTAAATGATTATCTTTGAAACGTAACTGAAGTAATATATTTATTTTATATTTAAATAAACATTATGGCTTCTTATGAAATTATTATCTTATGAAATTATTCACTTGCACTTTGCGCTTGTTTAAATTCACTCTCTTGATTGTGCTTATTTGCAAAATAAGGGTGTCGAATACCATCGAAAATTCACCCAAGAGAAAACCTTACAATGATTTGAATGACTTAGTTAAAAGGAATGTAATCACTTGGCTTAATTGACTCAGTTGAAGAGAATTGAATTTCTTTACGTCCTATCAATTTAAAAATTGGGTGTTGGTTTCAACTGAGATTGGACACTTACAATTCAACTCAATTTGAATTTGATTACAAGTTGAGTTACAAAAAGAAAATATTTGCAAGCTAAAAAATGACAATTTGTCGTTGAATGTTGATGTATATTTTTCCATGGAAGGCTTGAGTTTTGAGTGACATTAACTTCATTGTTTTAAGTAAATTTTCTTGTTGATGTAGAATCATTTTTTTTAATTCAGATGTTAACAACTTGATATTTTTGGTTATGTGTTGCAGCTTCTTGATTGATTGTTGTTGGCTTGATTACATGAGGTTGAAGAGAATTTATTGTGTGCCTGCATTTCCTTAATTTTTTGTGTACTCCATGTGTACCATTTTACAAAGAGAGTGTCGAAACTAGACATAAAACATAAGCAACATCAAGAACCATGCGCCATCACAAACATACTCATGGTATACCTAAGATCCCCTTATTCAATTTCGGGAGGATATAGGACACAATCACTACCAAAAATATATGTAAGCATTGAGTACATAAGCAATCAACTTCACCATTATAACTCCATTGTTGACACTTATTTAGCAACAAAGTTAAAACTTTAAATTTTACTTGACTTGGACAGTGACTCCTTATCACTCCAAAATAAAAATTTCAATGCACCTTATTACGCCAAAATAAATTGTTATTTATTTATATTAACTCACCCTTACTCTATTAATAATTTTTTAAATCATTTATACTCACATTAAAAGGAATTATAAACCCATAAAAAATTCCACATATGGGTTCCACGCTACTCGATTATGCGATTTTCACTCAATCCTTGAATGGAAATGTTAAAAGAGCCTCCCATTGTGTCTTCACATAAAAAACACATGCAATCTAAACTTGCAATGTTGAGAAATTCAAGGGCTCCTCCTCGACAAACTTGGGTGTCTTCCAAATAAACAATTGTAGTACTATCACATAAAAATTCATTGCTTTTCAGACGACAAATCCACAAGTTACAATGCCAGTAGCAACTCTCTAGCAACAATGGCACATTCATTTAACCGTAGGAAACAATCCCATTTTCTTTGTCTATTATCTGTGGAAATTTCTCTCAAAATAAATTACCAACAGTGCCTCCTTTATCCATGAATGGGCAACATACACTAATACAACTTTCAATCGACAACACAACTCTTCTATCCCAAGAATTTGTTACACACAATAGTGTTAACTCCATGTGCCTCAGACCTCTTCAATAGTTGTCTCTTCCACTCAGTGAGCTACCTTTAACATTCAATGACGTCAGTTTTATCTGGATGCGGATCTCCAATGCACCTTTTGTGTCAGCACCATGTTCACAAGTTCTTGCAATAATTAATAGGATGCCACAATTTTTCTTTCTGAATGTGCAACAATGTGTCTTTCTACAACCTCTACACCCTGCAAATATCTATTCTCAGCTGCTTCACACCTCCCGGTGCTACACTTATGGAACAACTAATGCTATGCTTTCCAACAGAATGTACAAAGATTCTTTAAATTGGTGACAACATATACAATTATTTTAATTTCAAGAAACGTATATATCAATTATCTAACAAAAATTACAATTTAATTGGCTTCAATCCTAGTGTTAATACATTTTTTCATCTTAGAAAAGAACAATGTGTCACAAACACTCTTGCTCGATAATAAGAGACCATAAAATTTCAAGATGTACTTGGACCAAAATGTCTCCTCAATGTCAGAACTAAATTTTTGAACGCTTGAACATGTGCCTTGAATGTTCAATCTTATCCTTTGATATTAATTTCAACGCCTCTTGGGATGAATACACCAGATATAGTGTACTTTCTCGCCTTTTTTATTATTGCCAAGATGACCTAAAACATGTCGAATTTGTGTTGTCAACAGAACACATCGGATCTGGGACATAATATGAAACATAAAACCAATGTTATCGCCGTTTAGATGGGACCGTGAAGTTGCCTATCCAAGGCTCACCGACTAGCAATTGACTTCTCTTCTAGCGAGCCACCGAAGCTCTCTCTTCCTCCTCCTTGGGCACACTCGCTCGACTCCATGAGCTCAATGTCACGTTGACATGATGGTTGGATGTTCTCCAAGTCGCCCCGCCTAAGAAACAAAGAAACAAATCACTTTGAAAAAATGATCCTAGTGAGATCTTTTGAGTAGTATTAAATCGATGTGCAGGAAATTTCAGTCATGTTCCATAAGAAAATACATCTAATCATTTGAAAAAAAAATAGGCTAAGGAAAATATGAGTTCCAACTAGAAAATAAAAACATTGCAGTAGATGAGATGATTCAACTGTTGCTCCAATGGAACGTATTCTTTTGGAAACAACATTAGTGAATCACATATGTTGTTAAAAACTATAAATTATTAGGACCTTTCAAAAACCATCGGAGATACACACCAGTTCCTTCATTCACTCCAGCCTCACGACCCAGTAGTCACATAGCCCTCAGCTCTGATACCACATGAAGGATTTACAATAAACACACATAAATATACTAGAGAAAAAATACTAGCGGGAAAAAGGCCTCGGCCTTAGTGTATTCCTCTCTCATTAATCAAATAATGTTTATGATAGAAATATAAATACACGAGAAATTTTTTCTCAAGATAGGGTGTCTATCTTGGACACTTTGGTTGAGCAAATATCTCAACCACGCATTAATCCAGTAGCCTAACTAGTTGGAGAGAATCTCTCAATGAACTAGACCTAAATTGACTCCTATCTAGGAGGAACAAACCAAATCTAGAAAGGTAGGATTAAATCCTTACTTTCATGATAATAATTCATTTAATTATTTTGTACGTAGATTTTTTTTCATCACATGATAGCGACACTAACAAACAAATACATGGAAAAGTAAAAACAATCCAAAATTTGTCGTATAAATTATAAACCTAACAATCATTTAATTAACATCTAGAATGCACATCCTTCTATCCCCCTCAACCCGAAGAATTACCCATCCTTTGAAGGCATGTATAATCTACACCTTCATCCTCTAGGAGATATAGTGATAATGGAGTGAAGAACTGAGCACTTTAACCTCCCCCATTATCCACCCTCCACAATGGTGGAGGTGTGCATTTACCTAGTATTTCATAGGTGCAATGTGGGAATTTCTACATTCATGCAAATTTGTGAGGTGAAGGTATCAATTTTTTCATTCCAAAGATATTTTCAAGGTGGAAGTATGTGATTTTCCATTAACTGGAATGATGTAATTAAAAAATGTACACCTCACACCTTTATTTGTTATGTCATTAGAGGCTAAGTTCCTCACCACTAGTGCTTACAAGAGGTTAAATGCCTCCACCACCCATACTTTGAGAGTTAGATTTGAAATTTTCCATTAAAATTCCCAAATAAATTATTTTCATAATCTTTTATTAACAACGTTAATGAATACTTTATTATACATGCAACACTCTCTTATTGACATTTTTCATCTTAATTTTTGTATAACATAGTAACTTGAAGAACTTGAAAATGAAGAGTAATAAGAAAGTTGTATATAATTTGAAATATTTTTAACCACTAACAAGAAATAATAAATTTATGTAAATAAAAAAAAAAATTCATTTAAATATTTTCATAATAAAATCAAATACATTTTATTTTATTTTACAATTAAAATAATATATAATTTATATAATTATTTATAAAAATAAAAATTAACTCTAAATTACACATATCCAAACATATGGTCTGCTATTATAGCTTTCAAACACTAGTTATCATTATCTTAATATGTATATTAAGATTGTAACTTTGACATACTAAGCTTTTATCTTTAAATATGAGGTAATAAATGTGTATATTGGAATCAGAACATCTGAATTCAAAGGCTGGAACATGACAATGATACTTAAGCTTCTTTTCTCAATAAAAATTTTGAATACTTTCTTGTTGGAAATGCTCAAGTATAATGCTTGAAATTATAACTTTGGAATACTAACCTCCTCAAATAGTTAATGTAGTGATTTACATTATAATTTTGGAATACTAACTCAAAAAATGTTTTATATAGATGTTATATACATGATCTCTACACATACATTTACCATGGTTAGTTTATAATATTTTGTTGAGATAAGGAAAATTGACTTTACTAAAAGTTAGTAAATAATTTGTTAATTAGAATATCATAATTTTGTTAATATTTTCCATGTTAACCTCTTTAATAACATTAGATTTTCAACAACATAAAAATGAAATTTAATAATAAAAACAAAATTTCATTTTCAAAATATTTTGACATTAAATAATAAAATAATAGAAATATTAACATTAAAAATTATTTATAATTATTAATGATTAAAATTTAAAATAAATATTTATTCATTTATTTAAAAATAAAAATAAAAATATGATGTAATATATTAAAATAGTTATATATAAAAGATAATAAGAATAATTTATATATCCCACCACATGTATGAATATAATAATTTTATAAATATTTTCACTATAAACCATACATTTTCATAAACCTTAACCTAAAAATGAAAAACAATATTTAAAATTTTTATAATTGAAATGAAATATATATTATTATATTTAATCTTAATTGTCTATACAAATAATAATATTATTTTTTAAAAAAATGGATTAATATAATAGTTTAAGATAAGTAATATAATATTTTAGGAACTTATCGAGTTTAAAAAAAAAAACAAGCATAGTCCAGAGGGTAATGGGATGTGGTGAAAATGTTAGTAGTTTAAACTTCGTAGGAAACAATTCATCCATGCTAAGACCTAGTGTGAAACTTCACTTGGGTGTGATCCCCAAGGGAAGTGATTTTGACACCTTAGATGAATTAGATATTGGTGGATAATAGCTACTAAAAAAATAGGTTATGATTGTCATCCATATCAAAACTCATATTACCTAACAAACAAACAAAAACTTGAAACATAATTATGATATTTTAAACATTAATAAATCAAATATCAACACCCTTAGAGAGGCATTCTACAACCTTGTATGAGGATGTGTAAGTATGTCATGTCTCTAATAAAATAATAAAAAAAAAATTTAGTTCCACCACAAAACAAAAATAAAATAATGATATATATAAAAAAAACTAAAATACAATTCAACACAAATATTCTAAACTAAAATATTTTAATATATGTTTTAATTAAATATTTGTAAAATGAATATTTTAAATGAAAAGCCATACTCTATAGATATATTAAAATATGTAAAGAAAGTATTTTCGTGTCAAAGTTGTAATATTTGACAGTATTAATTTAATATTAATTTATTATAAATTCTTTTATCATGTCATGTAAAAAACATCGTTAAATCTAATATTAGTATTAAAATAGTTATAATAATAATAAATATAATATTAATATTAATATCATTCTAAATTCATCCAACTTCGGATCTGTTATGCTCCTAGAGGGATAATATCCGTCAAGGTGCAAATGTTTGGGATTTGATCCCTCTGGTGACCTCGATAGATGGGGAGTTGAAGGATTCGATCCCCTGCACTTCGATAGACGGAGTTAGATGGATCTATACGGGTTTTACATATTTCATGTATACTAATAAATTAATTTTGAAATATTAAATTATGAATTTGAAAATACTTCGGCAAATTTAACTATAAATGTTGTAATCCTCCGGATGCGGATGTTTGACAGCACTATGGGGATGGGGGATACGTGTGTGACCCTCCCCCCAAAGCACGAGGAGCGTGGTAGCCACATGGCCACCCATGGCTGCTCTCAATGCGCCTTCAATGCGCCTGCCACCCTCTTCAATGCTCATTCGAGCCGGCACTTCAACAGCTTTGTCTCGACGGTTCTGGGCACCATGGCCATTATCACTCTGCTCGATCTACTGTCTGATGCGTTCATCGCCTCCCTCCGCGACTGTATGGTGCCCCTCGCCGGCGAGTGCCCTGCCCACTGTGCTGAGCCAAGCGCTCGCACAGCCACAGGGCGGCGCTGCTCTTTACTCAGCTGCATTGAATTCTCTCAGGGGGCTCATTTCTCGAATAGCAGATTTTGCACAGGACGAAACGCTGGCCCTCCGCTGCTTTTTAACCAGCCCGACGTCCTGAACTCCGGTGGCTCGCCTCCGTTCACTGCGTGCTCCTCTGCTGTGGCTGTTCCGAAGACCCCCGACTCAGAAATTGTCATGCCTCGTCTCAGGCCTCGTATGACTGCTCGAAGAGGCAGCTCTCGGGGTGGTTCCGTTGGGGAGCGACCCTCCTCCAGTAGAGCTGCCTCTGAAATTCCTTTTGATTTCGTCTACGTTCCCCTGCCCACCCGCAGACCTTTCATCCGGCAGTCCACCCAACGCGCTGAACTGCGGTTTGATGGCACCCACTCCCGCCCCTCGATTACTGCCTATATCACCATTACATTGTGTGAAGATGCCTCTGACAGCTCCGCTTTTGCTATGGCCCCCCCTGCAGTTCCTCCTGACCCCCATTCCCCCTCTGTTGCGCCGCTCTCCACATCTTCAGCCACGCCTCCTGAACGCCTGGCCACGACTGATGCTGCTGCCTTCCCCCCCAGTGCTACCTCTCCTTTGCAGGTGGGAACCTCGGAAGCCCAAGGCGCAATGACTCAGAATGCTGCAGATGCTAACGTGGATGAACCGGAGAATTACTACGGCTGCCCAATTCTGGAGGAGCCTCCGTCTCCAGTTACTTCCCACTGAAAACAGTATGGTCTTAGACATAGCTTCTTTCTGCAATGCTGTTAGTTCTACTATGTACTTAGCAGTCTATAGGCTCTACTGTATTACAGTTCTAGTTTTTTGTCACAGTGTTAATGCAACTATAACAATTCGGCCGGTTTCCCATTATAAGGGCGGCAAAACTGTTTCAAAAAAGCTGGTTTCCCTATATGGGCAGCTTCCTTTCTGCATGATGTTTGACTTTCAAGCCCAGTTTCAGGCTAACGCAGCTGAACTGAGGCAGTTTTGTACTACTACTTATACATAAATAGAATTAGCTCAACTTAGAAAAAAAAAAAACTATAAAATGTTAAATGATTATCTTTGAAACGTAACTAAAATAATACATTTATTTTATATTTAAATAAACATTATGACTTCTAAAAATATTATATATATATTTGTTTTTCACTCACATGATCATCTCCACTTAGTAAGGGTTAGGTCAAGTGGTGTAGAACCTAAATCTCAAGTTTTTATAGTATTTTTATAGGTTTAGCTCTCTCTTCAAGTCCTTTCAGGCTAAGTAGTGTAATCAAGGCCGCAATTAGATATCTAAGGGAAGGAAATAGTGTACTGAGAGGTCCATCGTCTGAGCTATAAGGGAGATATAAGGGGCCGAAGGAAGGTCCATCGTCTGAGCTATAAGGCAGCTATAAGGGAGCTATAAGGGGCCAAAGGAAACAGACTATGAATATTCCGAAAACTTATTTAGAGATTGTTTCCTTTTGTCCATTGTCAAATCCATTGAGAAAAAGTAAAGAACAGAGAAAGAAACCTGCAGTGGATTGAAATATTGAAGGTAAGTTAGTAATTTCTTGTTTAATTTTACTTTATTGATTATTTAAATATTTTTTGCAAGAGAAAATAACCACTACAAAAAGGACATGCAGTGGTAGTTTGTAAATGGTATTGAGATAATTTCTTTAGTTCTCAATAATTAAGGAAGTGTTGAAGGAATGATATTTTTTATTGGTTTAAATGTTAATGGCTAAGACAAAGGGGAATTCTTATGCAAGAGAGGCGAACACAAGCCACAAATTATAATCATCATAAAGTGTAATACAAAGAGGGTATGTGATAACATAAACACCAAACCCAATTTTTTTTCCTCTTATTTCTATTCGAAATCCTGTGATCCAGCATCCAAAATGGTAGTCTTCACCCCTAGGGATTTGATCCCTCTACACCCTTCATTGATTCGGAGTTCGATGGATCTAGATGAGTTTTACATATTTCATGTATATTACTAAATTTATTTTGAAATATTAAATTATGAATTTGAAAATGTCTATAAATTTAACTCTAAAATGTGAAATCATTATCTTTGAAACGTAACTAAAGTAATATATTTATTTTATATTTAAATAAACATTATGACTTAAAAAATATTATATATAGATTTGTATTTCACTTACATGATCATCTCCACTTAGTAAGGGTTAGGTCAAGTGGTGTAGAACCTAAATTCGAAGTTTTTATGGTATTGTTATAGGGTCAACTCTCTTCAAGTCCCTTTAGGCGAAGCAGTGTAATCAAGGCCACAATCAGATGTATAAAGGGAAGAAGCACTGTAATGAGAGGTCCATCATCAGAGCTATAAGGGGAAGAAGTAGTGTAATCAGAGGTCCATCATCAGAGCTATAAGGGGCTGAAGGAAAGACTATGAATATTCCAAAAACTTATTTAGAGACTGTTTCCTTTTGTTCATTTCCAAATCCATTGAGAAAAAGAAAAAAAACAGAGAGAGAAACCTGTTGTGGATTAAAATATTGAAGGTAAGTTAGTAATTTCTTGTTTAATTTTATCTTATTGATGATTTAAATATGTTTTTAGTTTCTTATGCACAAATCTTAAAATTGTGAGTATTTAGTGATTTATTTATTTTCCCTGATTAATATATGATTTAAAATAATATCACCACTAAATGTCTTACTGTAATGTCTTACTACAGAATGGAAACCAACACTGCTCGAAGAGAAAATAACCACTAAAAAATTACATGCAGTGGTAGTCTTTAAATGGTATTGAGGTAATCACTTCAGTTCTCAATAACTAAGGAAGAGTTGAAGGAAAGATCTTGTTTTATTGGTTTAAATTTTAATGGTTAAGAGAAAAAGGAACTCTTATGCAAAGAGTCGCGAACACAAACCAAAAATTATAATAATCAGAAAGTGTAATACAAAGAAGGTATGTCATAACATAAACACCAAACCGAATTTTTTTCCTCTTATTTCTATCCAAAATCCTCGTGCGATCCAGCATCCTTTGAAGTGTTCGTATAATTATAATAATGACATAAATTTTTTTTTTCATAACCATGTAATTGACAATTTTTTAAAGACTGGAATGAGAGATCGAGTTAGAAACAAGGGATGGTAATAGCTATAGTTAAGGAGAATTCAAATATATTTAATAGAATTTTAAATCTGAGCTAGTTTATAAGAAATATAACATTGGTTCTACTAATGTGTAGTTAATATTAGAAGAAATTTCTCTTTACCTTGAGTAGATTTTCAAATGAGTGTAGATATGTTAATTTGGTAAACTCAATAACCTAGAGTGAAAGCTGGGTAAACTAGTAAATGTTCACTTAATATAAACACATCCTAGGATTAGCATGTGCATTTCAAAACATAATAATATTCAAATTTTGATATGATACTTAGGAATGCATGACATAACTTTTTTTAATATGATGACTTGAAATTTCATATCTTTTAACAAAACATTTTAAATTTTTAGTGTTTTTGGTAATTAAGTAATATTTATATTTTTTGTAAATTAAGTCATACAATCAATTTCAGTAATTTTTCTCTATTCAACAGATTGAAAAATATGTAGATAATATACTTATCTATATATATATATATATATATACACACACACACACACACACACACACACACACACACACACACACACACACACACACACACACACACACACACACACACACACACACACACTAGCCTAGCTTGCTCATTAGATTTGAGCATATATATTTTTAGGTTTGAGTCAAAAATTAGAGGAGAGCCGATCTTATAGATTTTTATTAAAAAACTTTTAATGTTCAACCAATTAAATGAACCATTGAGATAATATAAATTTTAAAATTTCTGAACTAAACTTATAATAAAATTTACTAAATTGTATATTTAATGAGAATAGTTATAACTAGCAGTTGCCCCAAAAGGTGCAAAGAAAGGCCGATAGTTTTATTTAATTGGAAAAGTTCTATGGGGGATGCATTTGTATGCATGTATTGTATTGCTTTGCATTTTGAAGCACACATTGAAAATAAAAATAGTACATAATTTTTTAAAATTATTTGAAGAGACTTGGTCTCTATAGATATGGTCCAACTCAAACTTCTTGTGAATTAATAGTTTTCAAATATCCTTCCTTAAGGGTTACTATCTTCCATTCTTTCATAGTGTTTTCTTTAGAAAAAATACATTTTTTTTCAAATTAAAAGTTCTTAAATATTTCAACTAATTTTCTTTTAAAAAAAAAATTAATTGAAAAAAGCAGTTCTCAAAATATTATTGAAATATGTAATTCATTTAAATATTTAAAAGTTATATTCTTCTATCTCTTGTAATTTGCTCAATGAAATAAAAAACAATTTAAATTTAATTCTTCTAATTCAAATTTTCTAATTGTTGTAATTAGTTAATAAAATAAAAAGCAATTTAAATGCAATTCTTCTAATTTTCATAATTTATTTAATGAAATAAAAAAAATATTTAAATTCAATTCTTCGAATTCTTGTAATTCAGTGAGAATAAAACTTAACTTAGATCTAATTACTAGATCTGTAAATCTAAAATTACTATCTATAAAAATAAATTATTAAATCTAAATTAATCCAAGAATTAAAAAAATAAGTTTCAAATCATTTAATTAGTTAAAATAAAATTGAAAATATTATATGTAAAGCCAGAAATAAAATGAATGAAAATGGGGAAGTATATATGCTAAAAATTCAAATGAGATATATTTATGTGCAATGAGACATCTTTACCAGAAAATATTATTCATGTTTTATGAGCGCAGGTTTCAACCCTAGCAAAAGTCACAAAGAAAATGGACAAACAGGCATTTATATTTGTGAATAAACATGTGACAGTCTTGTTTAGAGTTAATTAACATGATTAAGCTAAAAGACAATTTGTTATTTTATTTGTTTATCTTATTTTGATAAAAGAAATTCAGAAACATTATTTTACTTTGCATTAATGAGTTAGTAATAAAAAGGGAATCTCTTAAACTGTTGGAAAAGTTTCTAAGAATAGAGGGTGGTTGGGAACAGTTTGAAAACAGTTACCTACCCTCCAGGGATAAAAGTAAATCCCGGGAGAGGGATAGGGGTTCTGCAAGTTTCTGGAAAAGGGTAAGAAGCAGTATTCTCTAGAGCTGGGTGATAGACCAGTGGAGAACAGATTCTGCAACCTGTAAAACCAGTACTGTCTATCTATGGCTGGATAGGCCGTCCAGAGGTCACTACAGAAGGAGAAAGATTTGTTCCCGTGGCACCGACTGTTATTCTGGAGCTAGGGGGCAGGAGGAGGACGTCATTGCCTCCCCCTGATGGTTGGGAGGACCACAGTTTAAGGATTATTATTCCCATCAGATAAGTAACACAGAAACACTCTATTTTTTATGCTACAGGGAGTTAATTGTTGCTAGTATTTATTCAGTGAATGTCTAAAGTAACCAACAGTTAGGTAACACAGAAAGACTCTATTTCTATGGTACAGGAAGTTATTTGTTACTAGTAATTCATTCAGAGAATGTCTAAAGAAACCTGAGTTAATCTTTATGATAATAGTAAAGAATTCTCCTGTACGCAAAACTGAAACAGTTCTGCATTTTTTGTTAAAAAGAGGAAACCGCAGTAAAAAATAAATGCTTATTGTAAAACGGGTTTATCTATTGAATAGTTAAAGGTAGATGGGTTCATGCAATGATTAAAATTGTTTTCTTTTGAGAGAAGTTTCATTGTTAATCCATTACTGAAAATAAATAGGTTGTGGAGTTTCTCATGTAATCATCCTAACATAAATATATTAATACCCTATCGAGCTTGGAAGCGAGGAAGGGCAGCCCCTTTCCGCTTCGGCTCTTGCCGGAAAAACTATACACAGCCAGAAACTCGGCGGCCGGTGCCGAAAGCCTAGTGCATTGAACAAATAAACAATGATAACGGCAAACCAAAATGCGAACTACGAAGGTCAGTATGTTCCGTTTATACTCAGGAATTAAGCAAAACAGTCGAATAGGCAGAAGTAAAAACAAAACCTCTTTAAGGAGAAAGATAAAGATGAGAGCTAACTTGATTATATCAAATAAATGGAAACCATTACTAAAAAGAAAAATACATTGAATCATCCATACGCCACTGAACATGTAAGACCGCAGCTGCATGTTCTAACAAACATTATTTCAACCAGTTCCAAATCTAAACCCCAGCGGAAAGGCCGAGGAGCGGCATGCAACAGATAGCACTGTCTAAACTTTGTATTATCAAAATGTCGAAGAGAAAGAATCATGACATGATAAATATAAACAAGATTTACGCATTAAACAATTCAGTAGTTCTGAGTAACATCATCAGATAAGCATAGGATAAATATAAAGGAAAACTGATGTCGGACAGCCGACATCCTGTAACATCAATGTTTAGTGCATAGAACGCGATACAAGAAAGATTAATATAGAATATGCCTTAGCCAGGAAACAGTTTAGGTGCATGCCCTGAGCTATAAGAAATATTCCTTCAAGGTGAGGTCGCCAGCAGAACTAAAACCCTAGACTAGGCATCTCGTGCAGGATAAAACATGCCAGACTCACGCCATTACGGCTTGTCGAAGAGAGTGGCGGAATACCTGAAGAAGAAGGGATGTATAGTCACTGAAGTGATGGGAAAGAAATTGACTTCCGCATAACGAAAACTTTGATTCAACGATAAGAAACCCACCTGCAACAGTAGGAAAATACACTGTTAGTGAACACCGGAATAACAGAGGTACCTGGAAGATTTGATAGTGTGGAGAAAACAAGAACTAGAGGGTTTGTGTCTGCATATACCTGAGGGTGGACTCTGAAACTCGCTGGCCAAAACATCTCAACCTGGAAGGAAACGAAAGGAATGAAATTAAGACATATGCAAACATAAACCTCGGTCGTAGATCGAACTTTTGCAGAGCTTGTTATAAGGAATAGAGGCGAAATAATACTTACGGAAATCCTCGGTGGAATGGCACTGCATGGTTGAGGCCTCCGAGCTGTCGAGCTTGGTATCGAGCCAGTTTTAGTAGAGAATGCTTGCATAGGAAAAACACATAACCATGTATGTAAAACCTTTCCACTGTCTGTGGTTTCGAAGTGAAATACACCTCGGGACTGATATATATAAGATTTAGCTCAGACTCAACAAAAAATAAACAAAGAGAAGTTACCTAAAACCAGAGTGCGCCAATCTTGACCAGAAGAAGCCGAGCAGAGGGCGTGCTGTGCTTGAGAAAAAATCTGCAGAATGAAACTGACCCATGGGCGGAATCGCCACTGGTGTTTTCCCTCCCATACTTCCGAGTGAATCGAGGAGATTTGGATCCGTAAATCTCCAGATTAATTCCCTGATCAGAAGATCATGCTGGAGAAGGACACATGGCATTGGCAAAGAGTGCGAGGCAACTATCCAGACGGATATTTCCACATCCCAATTAATGAACCAGATCTGACAGAGATCATCGGGATTCTTCCGGCAAATAATCCGGAGTTCATAGTCGGTCAATTAAAGTTTCCATATGGTCGATAACGTTCCCATATAAGTTTTTTTATTAAATATACAAGTTAAATGCATACGTGACTAGGACTGTTAGTAATGGTGCTATGTATTAACGTTATTGTTATTCCAAGTATTCTCCTTTGCATTTAAATGTAATTCTGAACTATGGCTAAGTTTAGGCCGAGTAGAAATTCTAAGGTTGGTTTACATGTAATTTAAGAGTCGTATTTATAGTTAGAAGTTTATTACAAATAGAATATCATGTACAGTAAAAATTTTTTTTACATGTATGATGTTTTTATTGTAATTTTGTTAGGTAAGTGTGACAAGTGGTATCAAAGCCAGTTACAACACTGGCGACCTTAAGGGTCTACTAACAAAGATGTGTGTATATTAGTGCACTGGGAAGAAGAAAGCATATGGCATCTTAGTCACAGCCAAATGAGACTCAAGGCCCAATAGTTATGGACCCGGAAATGTGGGTTCAACTAACTGTGGAGCAGCATCAAAAAATGAGTAGAATGTTAGAAGAACAGCACCAACAAACTGTTTTTCTGCTAAACACGGTACAGCAGCTACAAGAGGAGATGATGAGAGTCCGAAAGGACAATGAGAAGTTGTTGCAAGACCAGGAAAGGATTCTGAAGAGCATATCTGATAAACAAAATCAAGAAATGCAACAACCAAGTGCAGAAAAAGAGTTATCAACAGAGGCAAAAGACCAGCAAACTAGAAACAACACCAATGGAAGGACTAAAAAGAGCTACTCTCACAGGAGCAAGAACTGTAATAATAATGAAGCAGAATCAGAAAATCTGTCTGAACAGCAGAATCATAAGAGGCTGAAGGTTGAACTGCAGGGGGAGTTCCGCAAGATTAAGCCACCAATGTTTGATGGTGAGGCGGAGGAAGCAGCTGAAGCATGGTTGATAAACATCAATAAATATTTTCAGGTATACGAGTATAGCAGCAATCTGAAGGCCAGATTGGCTATATACCAGCTGCGAGAGAAGGCTACCCTATGGTGGGAGGAAGTGAAAAATGTGCGTAGTATCGATGAGCGGGATATTACATGGGAATCATTCCAGCAGTACTTCAAGGATAAATATTTAACAGAAATATTTTATGATGATAAAGCCAAGGAGTTTCACGATCTTCGGTTAGGCCAAATGACTATGGATGAGTATGTCACAAAATTTACTTCCCTGCTACTCTATGTGCCTTACCTCAGGGAGGAAAAAGCCAAGGTACAGAGATTTCTGAGTAGTTTGCCTGTTCTCATGAGGGAAAGAATAGAGTTTGTTAATCCCCAAACGATGGATGAAGTTGTCCAGAAAGCACGCATGTGTTACCAGCAGTATAGGACCAAAGAAAATGGTGGCAAGGGTTGGCAGCCCAAGAAAAATCAGAAAAACTTCTCTACTTTTAAAAGCAGCAAAAGCAGCCATTTTAAAGGGGTAGCACGGAATGCCGGCAGTAAACAGTTTAACAGGAACCACCAAAGGATCAGGTGGCCAGCTGAAGAAAAACCCACCGAAGCATCAAGCAAACCAGAACAGGGGCAGAATTCTAAGCCTCCCCTACAGTGTTGGGGCTGTGGGGAAGCACATTACTACAAGAACTGTCCACAACGGAAAAAGAATGAATCTGTGGCAAACTTGCAGGAAGCATCAACAGTGGGGGACGTGGCACAGAATATACCACGTATAAACGCAGCCTTGGAGGATCAGCACGCTGACCTCCAACCCACAATGATTGAACTGGAAGGTACTATATTTTCTAAACCTATGTCGATTTTAGTAGATCCTGGAGCTTGTTTAAGCTATATAAGTCCTAAGCTAGTGGAGTTGTGTAAGTTAAAAGAACAGAAATTTAAAAACTCCTGGTTAGTTCAACTAGCCACTGGAGCAAAACGCAAAGTGAATGCGAAAATTTCTGAATGCATATTGGAGGTTGCAGAACAGCAATTGCAGGTAGATTTAAATATTCTACCATTAGGATCTTATGATGTGTTACTCGGAATGGATTGGCTGGAAAAAAATTGGACCTTGATAGACTGTAAGGAGAAGACAATTTATTATAGAGCGCTAGATGGTACGCGTAAGGAAATTAAGGGAATTAAGAAGCCTGTGCAGTTACACCCCATAACAGTGTCTCAGTTGAGCAAGTGCATCCGGAAGGGATGTCAGATGTATGCCATTCAAGTAGGGTATGCAGAATCTAAGGGAAAGGCAGCAGATATAAAAGACATTTCCGTAGTACAGGAATCCCTAGATGTGTTTCCAGAAAACATTCCAGGATTTCCGCCTAAAAGAGATATTGATTTCACTATTGAGTTGCTACCCGGAGCTTCCCCTGTGTCAAGAGCACCTTACAGAATGAGTATACCAGAATTGACAGAGCCAAAAATGCAGCTGCAGGAGTTGTTGGACAAAGGATATATCCGTCCAAGCATGTCACCTTGGGGGGCACCAGTCCTCTTTGTTAAAAATAAGGATGGAACCTTACGTATGTGTATGGATTACCGACAACTCAACAAGCTGACAGTTAAGAATAAATATCCTTTACCCAGAATCGATGATCTATTCGATCAGGTGAGAGGTGCCAAAGTGTTCTCTAAAATAGACTTGCGGTATGGCTATCATCAGATACGAATCAGAGATGAGGATATCTGCAAAATAGCATTTTGCACCAGATATGGGCATTATGAATTTGTGGTATTTCCCTTTGGATTGACTAATGCACCAGCAACCTTTATGAGGTTGATGAATGGCATTTTTCATCAATATCTAGATCTCTTTGTATTGGTCTTTATAGATGACATTTTAATCTACTCAAGGAGTGAGGAAGAACATAAGGAGCATCTGAGGATAGTGCTGGAGATACTGAGGAAGCATCAGCTATACGCTAAATTCAGCAAGTGCAATCTCTTTAAGTCAGAAATCTAGTACTTGGGTCATGTAGTGACAGCTGAAGGGATAGCAGTGGACCCCGAAAAGATTAAAACTATCATGGAGTGGAAAGTACCACAAAATGTGGCAGATATCAGATCACTTATGGGCTTGGCTGGATATTACAGGTGGTTCATTGAAGGGTTTTCTAGGATTGCCTACCCTATTACATCCTTACAAAAGAAAGGAAAACTTTTCAAATGGACGAATGAATGTCAAAACAGCTTTGAAAAGCTGAAACAACTCTTAACCACAGCACAAGTGCTGAAGGTTTCTGACCCCAGCAAAGACAATGAGGTGTGTACGGATGCCAGCAAGGAGGGAGTTGGTGCAGTATTAACGCAAGAAGGCAAGGTAATAGCCTATGAGTCTAGAAAATTAAGAGAACATGAACAAAAATACTCTGCTTATGACCTAGAACTTACAGCTGTAGTGCATGCTCTCCGAGTGTGGAGGCATTATTTACTGGGTAAAAGATTTGTGCTTAAAACAGACCATAGCAGTTTGACTAACTATTTTAAGCAGGAAGATTTAAACTCCAGGCAAGCAAGGTGGAATGCCTTCTTGAGTGAGTTCGACATGGACATACAACATGTTAAGGGAAAAGAGAACCGGGTTGCAGATGCCCTCAGCAGGAAGTTGCATGGGATTTATGCGATGTACTTCAACCAACCTATAAGCCAGCTGATAGAACAATTAAGAGAAGAAGCACAAAAAGATCCAGAATACAAGTTCTTATGGCAGCAGATGGAAGCAGAAAGAGAGCAAGGTAAGACATCTGAGTATGGAAGCAATGAAGAACAGATGTTAACTTTTCGCGGCAAAACCTATGTTCCTAATTGTGAAGGTCTTAAGGAGTTAATCCTAGACGAGTACCATCGCAGCAACTATGCTGGCCATCCCGGTTACCAAAAGATGCTTTCAGCAGTTAGAAAGATGTACTACTGGCCAGGGATGCGCAGAGACATTGCGGAGTACTTAAGCAAGTGTTTAGAGTGCCAGCAAGTTAAAGTGGAACATCGGCACCCGGTGGGACTATTACAGCCCATACCCATTCCTGAATGGAAATGGGAAGTGATCTCTTTGGACTTCATCACAGGATTACCTCGAACCAGGAAGCAGAATGACTCCGTCATGGTAGTGGTGGACAGATTAAGTAAGTCTGCACACTTCATACCTGTGCAATCCACGTACAAGACGGTGCAGATTGTGGACATATTTATGAGAGAAATCTTTAGGTTTCATGGCATACCTAAGACTGTGATTTCAGACCGGGATGTTAAGTTTATTTCTGCATTTTGGAAAACCTTGTTCTCAGGTTTAGGTAATCAGATACACTTCAGCACAGCCTATCACCCTCAAACGGATGGGCAGACAGAACGGGTAAACCAAGTGTTGGAGGATATGCTGCGCATGTATGTGATGCGGCAGCCAGATAATGGGAAAACTACCTGCACCTAGTGGAGTTTGCGTATAACAATGGATATCAGGAGTCTCTGAAAATAAGCCCCTTCGAGGCACTTTATGGATGACAGTGTCGGACACCAATTAACTGGAGCAGTCCGGAGACAAAATTAATGTTGGGACCCGAGATGTTGGCTGAGCTAGAAGCTGAGGTAAAAAGAATAAGGCAGAATTTGAAGGCCGCGCAGGACCGACAAAAGGTCTTTGCAAATAAGAAAATATCTTATCGAGAATTTGGAGTGGGTGACCACGTGTATGTCAGGATTAAGCCTAAAATAAGTACATTAAGATGGACTTCTTGCGCCAAGTTAGCCCCTCGTTACTGCGGACCCTTCCAAATTCTGGAAAGGGTTGGACCAGTAGCATATAGGCTGGCTTTGCCTAGTCATATTAAAGTGCAAAACGTGTTTCATGTGTCCTTGCTAAAGCGTTATGTGCATGATGAAAAACATGTAATACATTGGCAAAACATTCAGGTAGGAAGTTAGGATGGAAATAAGACCTAACTAAGATATTGAATCAAAATATAATCCACTGATTGGTAACCCTGTTGTTTTTCTTTCAGGTAGAACCGGACAGAGAATTTCTGGTAGAGCCGCTACGCATACTTGATTGTAGGGACATTGAACTCCATAAAAGAGTGGTTACTCAGGTGAAAGTGCAGCGGAAGCACTTTGGACTTGACGAAGCTACTTGGGAGGATGAAAAATTTGTGCAGGAAGCTTACCCAGAACTCTTTACAGAGTTGGGCTGAAAAACACCGAGGACGGTGTTACTTCCAGGGGAGGGAGATGTGACAGTCTTGTTTAGAGTTAATTAGCATGATTAAGCTAAAAGACAATTTGTTATTTTATTTGTTTATCTTATTTTGATAAAATAAATTCAAAAACATTATTTTACTTTGGATTAATGAGTTAGTAATAAAAAGGGAATCTCTTAAACTGTTGGAAAAGTTTCTAAGAATAGAGGGTGGTTGGGAATAGTTTGAAAACAGTTACCTACCCTCCAGGGATAAAAGTAAATCCCAGGAGAGGGATAGGGGTTCTGCAAGTTTCTGGAAAATGGTAAGAAGCAGTATTCTCTAGAGCTGGGTGATAGACCAGTGGAGAACAGATTCTGCAACCCGTAAAACCAGTACTGTCTGTCTGTGGCTGGATAGGCCATCCAGAGGTCACTATAGAAGGAGAAAGCTTTGTTCCCATGGCACCGACTGTTATTATGGAGCTAGGGGGCAGGAGGAGGACGTCATTGCCTCCCCCTGATGGTTGGGAGGACCGCAGTTTAAGGATTATTATTCCCATCAGATAAGTAACACAGAAACACTCTAATTTTTATGCTATAGGGAGTTAATTGTTGCTAGTATTTATTCAGTGAATGTCTAAAGTAATCAACAGTTAGGTAACACAGAAAGACTCTATTTCTATGCTATAGGAAGTTATTTGTTACTAGTAATTCATTCAGAGAATGTCTAAAGAAACCTTAGTTAATATTTATGATAATAGTAAATAATTCTCCTGTACGCAAAACTGAAACAGTTCTGCATTTTTTGTTAAAAAGAGGAAACCGCAGTAACAAAACAATGCTTATTGTAAAACGGGTTTATCTATTGAATAGTTAAAGGTAGATGGGTTCATGCAATGATTACAATTGTTTTCTTTTGAGAGAAGCTTCATTGTTAATCCATTACCGAAAATAAATAGGTTGTGGAGTTTCTCATGTAATCATCCTAACAGAAATATATTAATACCCTATCGAGCTTGGAAGCGAGGAAGGGCAGCCCCTTTCCGCTTCGGCTCTTGCCGGAAAAACTATACACGGCCAGAAACTCGGCGGCCGGTGCCGGAAGCCTAGTGCATTGAACAAATAAACAATGATAACGGAAAACCCAAATGCGAACTACGAAGGTCAGTATGTTTCTTTTATACTCAGGAATTAAGCAAAACAGTCGAATAGGAAGAAGTAAAAACAAAAACTCTTTAAGGAGAAAGATAAAGACGAGAGCTAACTTGATTATATCAAATAAATGGAAACCAGTACTAAAAATAAAAATACATTGAATCATCCATACGCCACTGAACATGTAAGACCGCAGCTGCATGTTCTAACAAACATTATTTCAACCAGTTTCAAATCTAAACCCCAGCGGAAAGGCTGAGGAGCGGCATGCAACAGATAGCACTGTCTAAACTTTGTATTATCAAAATGTCGAAGAGAAAGAATCATGACATGATAAATATAAACAATATTTACGCATTAAACAGTTCAGTAGTTCTGAGTAACATCATCAGATAAGCATAGGATAAATATAAAGGAAAACTCATGTCGGACAGCCGACATCCTGTAACATCAATGTTTAGTGCATAGAACGCGATACAAGAAAGATTAATATAGAATACGCCTTAGCCAGGAAACAGTTTAGGTGCATGCCCTGAGCTATAAGAAAGATTCCTTCAAGGCAAGGTCGCCAGCAGAACTAAAACCCTAGACTAGGCATCTCGTGCAGGATAAAACATGCCAGACTCATGCCATTACTGCTTGTCGAAGAGAGTGGCGGAATACCTGAAGAAGAAGGGATGTATAGTCACTGAAGTGATGGGAAAGAAATTGACTTCCGCATAACGAAAACTTTGATTCAACGATAAGAAACCCACCTGCAATAGTAGGAAAATACACTGTTAGTGAACACCGGAATAACAGAGGTACCTGGAAGATTTGATAGTGTGGAGAAAACAAGAACTGGAGGGTTTGTGTTTGCATATACCTGAGGGTGGACTCTGAAACTCGCTGGCCAAAACATCTCGACCTGGAAGGCAACGAAAGGAATGAAATTAAGACATATGCAAACATAAACCTCGGTCGTACATCGAACTTTTGCAGAGCTTGTTATAAGGAATAGAGGCGAAATAATACTTACGGAAATCCTCGGTGGAATGGCACTGCATGGTTGAGGCCTCCGAGCTATCGAGCTTGGTATCGAGCCAGTTTTAGTAGAGAATGCTTGCATAGGAAAAACACATAACCATGTATGTAAAACCTTTCCACTGTCTGTGGTTTCGAAGTGAAATACACCTCGGGACTGATATATATAAGATTTAGCTGAGACTCAACAGCAAATAAACAAAGAGAAGTTACCTAAAACTAGAGTGTGCCTATCTTGACCAGAAGAAGCCGAGCAGAGGGCGCGCTGTGCTTGAGAAAAAATCTGCAGAATGAAACTGACCCATGGGCGGAATCGCAACTGGTGTTTTCCCTCGCATACTTCCGAGTGAATCGAGGAGCTTTGGATCCGTAAATCTCCAGATTAATTCCCTGATCAGAAGATCACGCTGGAGAAGGACACATGGCGTTGGCAAAGAGTGCGAGGCAACTATCCGGACGGATATTTCCACATCCCAATTAATGAACCAGATCTGACAGAGATCATCGGGATTCTTCCGGCGAATAATCCGGAGTTCATAGTCAGTCAATTAAAGTTTCCATATGGTCGATAATGTTCCCATATAAGTTTTTTTATTAAATATACAAGTTAAATGCATACGTGACTAGTACTGTTAGTAATGGTGCTATGTATTAACGTTATTGTTATTCCAAGTATTCTCCTTTGCATTTAAATGTAATTCTGAACTGTGGCTAAGTTTCGGCCGAGTAGAAATTCTAAGGTTGGTTTACATGTAATTTAAGAGTCGTATTTATAGTTATAAGTTTATTAGAAATAGAATATCATGTACAATAAAAAATTTTCTTACAGGTATGCTGTTTTTATTGTAATTTTGTTAGGTAAGTGTGAAAAAACAGAGTTCAAATATTTCATATGGGAATTATTGAAGGTTTTATCTTACATTGTAAAATAATATTAATAATCTATATTTCTTTTAACAACAATGAATACATTTTTATTAAATCTGCCCTTGGACACAGACGAAATACTTGGGGATTTACAATTCAGTTACATCGATAGACTTCAATTTCAACAGTTGTAGACAACCAAGCCATGCCCAATTGTGAGTATTTATTTTCATCTTCAATATGAAACACTAAAACTGTATAAATACATAAAAACACATAATACAATTTCATGGAACACATTACTTCAATGTACCAACAAAAGGAAAATCTTAAATTTGTTCTTTGTACAATCACCATGGTTTTAGTTTATTCATTCAATTTCAAACCTAAAAAAAAATTATTAAAGTTTTGACCATATATTACTTTTTACAATTTCACAACTATTGTTGATATATATATATATAGATATATACTTACCATTTGACAAAAATCTGTATTTGTTGTCTAACTCATTTCCGTTTTTCCTTTCTTGCTTTATTTTCAAAAAACAATGTATAAAAAAATAACATAAATACTCATGGAACACGGAAGTTAAAATCCGTTTTGTGTATTTATTTCCTGCACATCTTAACCATCCATCCAATTGTGAGAATATGTACATTGGATCCTTAGATTTATTTGTATAGTTTATCTTAAAATCTCAACAAAATTAAATGCTATGGTTTCCGAATTAAATTATTTGCCCAAATATGGTAGATAAAGTAGCAAGAATATAACCCACCTTCAATGTCTCACAGAATCAAATTTCATATCCACCTAAATAGCCATCAGGGCACTGTATCTACTTTTTCATTTGCATTGTGGATGATATATTCAGAAAACTCATATGGTGAAAAAAAGATGAAACAGGAAATTATTTGAACAGTACTCAAAAATTTAGCCTTCATTGTAACAAAGCATTTATTTATCCCACTGCTACAGCCATCAGAGATGGCCTTTCAGAGGTTGGAAATGGTTTGATTGCCCCCTTGAAAAGGAATTGCTATAATAGAGTGTTTTTCAATTTATCATCGTGTGTATGCTGATATAATTATGTAATGTGACAGTCCTGTATTCCCAAGATGCTACCATGGATAACAAGACAGGTTGCTACAAAGCCATATGATCAGAAATCTCTATTTTCTTTTGTTTCCAAGGAGGACTAGATCAATAAAAACTCAAATAGCACCATAAAGCCACTCAGCAATCCTCTGCAGCCACCATTCTTGAATAACAATTGTTGTCGTTGCTTCATGCATAAAGCTAAAGGTAAGCAAAATTGACCACACATAATGGTTAATTCTCCAGAGATAATGATTGATCTACGTTCAGATTTTGCAACAAGTGTTCAGTTTTCCAAAAGACTAAATCTGTATCAATTGAAAAATGTTGCATAAGTGTTAAGTTCTCCAAAAAAATTGCTCTATGTTTGCTCAGTATGTAGATACCCAGTGCTCTATCATGTGGACAGATGGAAAAACTACACAGACCTGTTTATGGTGGATCTGCATTCAAATTTTGCAACAAGTGTTCAGTTTTCCAAAAGAAAAATATGTATCAATTGAACAATATTACAGTGTGTTCAGTATTCTAAAAAACTAATCTGTATCAATTGAACAATATTACAGTGTTCAGTTCACCGAAAAAAACTGCTCTGTATGTGAGTAGCTCTGTCATGTGTGGATAGGTCTGTCATGTGGACAGATGGATAAACTGCACAAAGTTGCTTATGGTCTGTGGGTATGATTATCAGAAAAAAAATTATGAAATTTGTAACCCCACTCCCACAAAAGAAAAGTTTGTAATAACACTGCAAACATCCAGAAAGTTCTGAAATGACACTACCTAACAGCAAGAAGAGGATTGAAATCAAAAAGGTCTGATTGCAATCATCCCCATATACACTTTTAATTCCATGGAAATGACAACATGTATCACCATTTCATATTTACAATGAAACCAAGGGCAGAGAGAAAGCCATTGTAGTGGCACTTATTAAATTGAATAAACTTGTTGCAGTGGCACTCGTTAAATGAGTGAACACTATTAATATCAATAATTTATAAAAAATAAAATTAAAGACACTCTAGAATATTCATTCATCACACACATTTACACATGCATAAAATTCATGATTGAGAAACACCACAAATTATTGAAGAGGAGCCAATTTTTACAAAAATACAAGTGGCCGTGGAAAATTTTCAACAGAAGAAGGGTGTTGTAAATTTCTCAAGAATTGGGAACTGTGCGGTGTTCCTGAACCAGTGCAGGATAGCCTGCACAGTACTGCCCTCGGGTATCCCCTCTAGCCACATCAGCGTCACTAAATACACTGCGAATGGCCATAGTATGAAGAAAAAAAATATGGACCATAAAGAGCTGTGAAAAATGAAGGGTGTTGAACTCAGTGCTATCAAAATCTTAAATGCCATGAGTAGAGGGGCCCTACAGCCGAGCGGGCAGTGGCCGCATCCTTCTACTTGACAGACAAGTCTTCTAAAAGTTCTCAGTCTCTTGGGAATTCGAAATTTTTGAAGCCTTGGAGGGAATATATATCACTTAGAGTTTCCTTCTATTAAGCTTCAGACTATTGCTGACAATAAAGAAAAATGCGAAGTTGTTTGACATTTCATTATAAATTCTTTGAAATTGCATGTCTAGAATGATCCCTGTTGAACTCCTTACAACCAAAACATATCAATCTATTTCTGTTTTTGTCCTAACGAGGGAAATAAAAGAACAGATAGAAACAATAAACAAGTGGAACCGTAGAGATATAACTGAATGGTCTAGGTTTCACTTTATAATGAAGGCAGGCCTCGAGGTAATGCTTTCACCTTCAACATGTTTTAGCGTGCTATTTTCATTGTCGAGAAGAAAAATTTGACTCATTATCATTGGAACAGATATTTATAGGATCAACACTTGAGGCATAAATAACATGCAAATTATCAAAAGCTGGATCTTCTACCCAAACATATTTATTTTCAACGAGAGAAAGAATGCCTCACTCTGAAAGCAGTCTAGGTTCACGGAAAATGAAGAATATGTATAATGTTGATAATTACTATTTAGTTATTAACAGAATTGCTTACACAAGAAGAAAGTACACATCATAAGGATTCACAAAGACGGTTGCTTCACAATAGTTAATATTGAAAACCCGACATAACTGAATACATTAAAAATGAACTTACCAAACCCTAACAGCCCAGATCAAACTGGAGATACTAATAAAAACTCGACAACATCAACACACACAACAAGAGCGACTAGTCATTGATTTCTTAGTTTATAGAGTTATGCAGCTCTTTTGTAATCCACTCACATTTTAATCCTGATTAGCTTCCAGCTTTTTTACTTTTTGCTGGAGCAACCTTGCATATTTAATGGCCTCGTCAAGAACAATAGCGGTGTCCATGCAATCTCCACCAGGAAATATACTTTTCAGGAGCTTAATAGTTATTTTTATCTTTCCTTTCCTTGATTTCTTGGCTGATCCTGAATGTCCCAAAAGGCATTTCAGAGATTACATCTGTTCATTGCCACTACCTTTAGAACTATATTATTCGTGGATACTATGACAACTATAGCCACAGAGGAGATTCTGGCTATAGTTATCATCATAGATGTCAGCATAAAACTTGGGATAGTTAACTATGTCCCAGCTTGAAGTGTCGACTACAGAAATATCAGGTGACTGCACTGACGATTATATTTAATTTGTCATGGATATGTTATCAAATTCTTCGAAAGATGCAGGTGTGTAGTCAACCGCATGTTCTCCATTTTCCATAAATTCAATTCTCCTCCTCTCGGCTGGAATACCACTGGTTACATCAGAATTATCTTCTTCTAAAGACAGGTGTCCATTGTTCCCAGTTACTTCACTTGGTGAGTGCCCAGTACTACTTTCTTCATCATCGGAGCATAGCAAGGCTTCCAAGTCCACGGTGTCTTCATGGAACTGGCTATCAGGACTCCCACTTTTAGTTTGGCTCGCACCCTCATAGCTAACCCTGCCTGTGCTTTCTTTCCCTTCAGCAGAGTAATGAATAAATTCATTACCAAAATTGACTGGTGATAAAGAATTAAATCTATCTTCTCTTATCTTTTTCAAAGCTGCAAAAGCTGAGACAAGCAGGGTCTCATTTTAGGGAGTGGAAAGAGTTTCCCAGCCACTATATTTGCCTTCAACAGGCACTGCAAACTTCTTTATTTCTTCTGAAACCATACTATTAGGATTTATCTATGCCTTAGATATTTTTGAATTCGGCAACATCATCGAAAATTGACTCGGGTGGAATATAATTCTACCCCTACTTCCAGTCTGATCAAACATAATAAATATTTTTTGACACATTGTAGATGAGTCTAGCCTCATTTTCTCATTAAATAGACCATTTCATGCCCCAAAATCCTGTTCGTTTGACAAAGAACAATTACCTTCCATTACAGAACTTGTAAATTCTACAAATGGGGCCAAACACTCAAATTCTTGAAAATAATAAGAACTTTCTTCCTTCCCATACTCAAACTCTACGCGGGATGGGGTAGCGGCAGCAACAGAGCTGGACTCTCCACCACTCTCAGATGAAAATATCTGATAATTCGGATGGTAAGGGCTCCCTACAGAAGTTATTTTAAATACCTCATCAGGCTTGGTTGCCTGTGTTAGAGGCCTTGGACTAGTCAAATGTGGTGCATCCCAACTGTCGAGCTGCATTGCAGCTGTATCCAAGCTCACCTTTTCTGAACACTGACATGGCAGGTTCAAACAGAACACTGTCTTGTTCTGTTTATCCATTCACCAAATGGAGTTTCACAACTAACCACCTAAAGGATGAAATCACCAGCTGTATAAACACACGATGAAATCATGTAAGAAAGACATCAAAGCTTCAAAACATATTGTTTGTTTGAAACTCTATTGGATATGAAATTGGAAAATAGCATATGCATAATGGATCATAATAAGCATACCAAATGAGTATGAGTTCACAGCGTGTGCTGATTAATTGCTTTTACTATATACAATTCTCATAAGGTCCAGGTAGATGACGGCAACAGATTGATCTGCGTTCCGATTTTGCAACAAGTGTTCATTTTTCCAAAATACTAAATCTGTATCAATTGTAAAATGTTACATAAGTCTTGAGTTCTCCAAAAAAATTTCTCTATGTCTGCTCAGTATGTAGATACTACCCAGTGCTCTGTCATGTGGACAGATGGACAAACTGCATAGACCTGTTTATGGTGGATCTGCATTCAGATTTTGCAACAAGTGTTTAGTTTTCCAAAAGACTAATATGTATCAATTGAAAAATATTACAGAGTGTTCAGTTTTCTAAAAAACTAATCTCTATCAATTGAACAATATTACAGTGTTCAGTTCACCGAAAAAAACTGCTCTGTATGTGGATGGCTCTGTCATGTGGACAGATGGATAAACTGCACAGACTTGCTTAAAGTCTGTGGGTATGATTATCAGAAAAACAATTATGAAATTTGTAACCCTACTGCCACAAAAGAAAGGTCTGTAATAACACTGAAAACATCCAGAAAGTTCTGAAATGACACTGCCTAACATCAAGTTCAAGCAGAGTTTATCCAAAATTACTATTTTGATATTTATGAACTTAATAATAGCATCATATCGATGCATCAACGCTGAATCAAAATTTACAGAATTATTATTTAGATATTTATGAACTTAATAATAGCATCATATCGATGCATCAACACTGAATCAAAATTTACTTTTACTTAAATCGAGAATCATATCCAAAGGTAAATGTTTCAATTCAATCCTAAAAGGAATACAATTTTCCTCAAGGATTTTAGACCCATCATGAAATGGATTCCAAGAGCTTGAAACAATGAAACATTATAACAAAGGAAGTAATTGTTTAATGGGGGACACCGACTATGCCCGAATTAGAAAAGCCCTTTAGGAGTGAAACTCTCAAACCTAACAAAACTATTACCTAAAGTTACTATTCCAATAGTACTTTTGTGAAAAAAAGGGAATTCAAATGAATATTGTAACAAAACTGGAAAATATTTCACAGTCGAAAGATTGTACCAATTATACAAAGCTAAACATAAGTTTCCATACCAACTGTCGTAAAGAGAAACCACTTCAAAAAAATTTCCATACCAACTGTGGTAAAGAGAAACCACTCCAGGGTTTGAAGGTTAACGACACTAAAATCAAAGTTTTATAGAAATATATAACTATATGAATTAAAACATAATTAATTCACAAAAACAGGGGAAAGTTGTAGTATATAAAATTTGGATTACATATGGTTGTTCCAAGCCGGAGGCCGGAGTCTTGAATAAAAAGTTAACATCTAAGGGAACAACAAAATCAGGCCAGCAAACTTCAATCAAGCCATGAAAGGCCTGTAGGGTTTGTTGACTCGAGAGCAGGTCACAGTAACAGTATTGGTACCTGGCAGAGAGCCAGCTAGATGAGATTAGAGTAAGCCATAAATTAAAATCCATGAAAAACCCTCGGCTGACAATTCTTACCTGTCAAAAAAAACAAAGAAAACATTAAAAATAGTGCTAAGCTAAGCAAAGAAACTAAGCATGAAAAGACGAAAACGCATAAGATGCAGCAGCTTACCTTGGTCAGTTCGTTTCTGGGAAATACAGAAGAACTTGCCAAATTGCCATGAAGGAAACTTAGGGTTAGAACTCTTAAAATAATTTAAGGGTTATTCTACGAATTAATTCCTGTGACATAGTAGCAGAGATTCTCACCGGGTATCACACCTGTGGCGGAGCATTCGGGTGGCAAACTCCATCTATAGAAGCTCCAAAGAAGAAATGACAGTCCTAGCAGAACATTTAACAAATAAAACAAAAATTATGTTACAGCAAAACAAAAATTCCAAGAATAGGAATTTTAGAGAACTAGGTAACTCATAAATGAATTTAGAATGCAGCAACCCTTTGAAGAACACCATGACGTTGTTATTCATATCTTACCATGAACTTGCAGGTGAAAAAACCAAGCTTTCGCCGGATGGATTCTGGAACTTTGTTGCAGAGGGAACCCTCACCGGAGAGCTAAGAGACAAGTGCAACGAAATCATGGAAAACGGTTAGGGGAGGAGGTCATTACCTCTAACCCTAAACCTCAAATCCACCGTCATAATCACCGCAAACAGATCAAGGGCGGAGAATGTGTCCACCTGTTCCGTGGTTGTTCGACAACAAGAAAGCGGGAATTTCAATCCCGATGCAATAATTTCATTAACAACTATACAAGATATGTCGTGCAGAGATATATTGTGCACACATGGTAGATGGGTCCGTTAAAGATGGTGCTCAAACAGGTGTTATTTTTTAAATGAGTAGCAAGTGTCATGCCCAGATAAAAAGTATTGAGTGACAGGTGTCTTTTGCAAAATGAATATGTTGACGATCAAAAAAGTGATCTCTTTCATAAGAGAAGGCCTATCGGCCTAATTAAAAAGAATTCAAGTCGAATAGGTATATTGAAGGAGAGTTCAAATGTATTTTATCGGGTGTTTAATGAGAGTTGCTTCCAAATAAACATGGATGATTGTTAAACATTGGTTTTGTAGACATGTGATTGGGTAACCAATATTAGAAATTTTAAGATCAGTGCATTTATGGTTATATGGTAAACTGAATAGCCTATAATGAATGTTGACTTAATAACCTATGATGAATATCAACTTCAAAACTAGTAAATTCAAAAAATTTCACTTGGTATAGTGAGTGTTGTAACAAGTTACATTTATTGAGTTAGCATGTGTTTTAAAATATAATAATATTTTAAGTTTGATATGATATTTCCAATTTATTATATTATGTTTTCAACTCATATCAAAATTGGGGACATAACCTTAAACTCTGAAATATTTGGATCATTTAATTGTGTATATTAAAAAAATATTTATTATTTTGTATAGTTTGTGCACATAGGAGATTGATGACCATTACATCCACAAAAACTACCATGGTAGATTTACTAGAATGGATTATTTTCCACCAAAATTATCTAAGAAAATCCACCCAGATGCATGAGAGGTGACTTCCCATCTCAGAGATCCAGCAAATTCACCCTACTTCCCACTTTCTCATTAGATGCAAGCCTAAGGCCAAGAGTTTCAACTATAATTGACTATGTGATTTCTCATTAACAAAATGCTTTAATGCTAAACCAATTAAGTTAGCTCTAATTGTAATTTAAATTTAAAATTATGCCTACAAAATCTATAGTAAAATTCATCAAAATAATTCATTTAAAAATATTTGAAAAAAAATATAATAAATAAAATCTTAAATATTTAAATAAAAAAAAATATTATTATTTAATAATATATATCTAATAATTAAAAATCTAAAATTATTACTTTGACTCTAGTTATAATATTGTTAATTTTCAAGATAGATAGAAAATTGCAAAATGAGTGAAAGTAAATGTAAAATCTAATATAACTTTATTTCTTTAAAATATAAATAAAATTTAATATAAAATTTTAAAGAACATTATTACTCAAAAATATATAAAAAATGGTTTTTTTAAGTAAATTATAATTTTGATATATTTTATTCAATCAATTTAGTGAACACTTTGTAAATCAATTTATCACACTTTATTTTTTGACGTTTTTAATTTTTATTTTCAAATTAAAAATTTGCCATATCAAAATTACAATCGGTTTATTATATTAGTTTTTCAAGGCTTTTTTTCTTTATACGCTTAAACATAGTAGCTCACATTTAAATTTGTAAAAAAAATTGAAACGCAAACAAAGTAATCCACCTTTTAAAATATGGAATACAATGATCACCATGGAATACTATGTGGTCACAGGGTTAATACAGTTACTTCCATTATAATCTGGAATTAACCTTGAAACCATTATATATATATATATATATATATATATATATATATATATATATATTTATTTATTTATTTATTTATTTATTTATTTGTTTCACATACGTGGTCAACTCCACTTTCTTCGGTCTCATTTAATTGCCAGATGTGTCGATCGAAGGAAAACGGGAAGCGAAAGTGGAAAAACGATGGACAAAAACAGTGCAGGTATTGTTTTAATTTCTCTCTTCATTTATATTTTGTCGATTATCTAAACATGTTTTCTTTTTAGATTTAAATTTGTAATATTTCATGATTTACTTATTTGCCTTGCTTTGCTTTTTTTCATTTCACAAATCACTTTAAGGTGGGGTTATGCATTAATGAGTGGGTTTTTTCATGATGTAATAGAAAAATGTATATTTTTCTATTACATTTCTTCTTGTTGAAAAAATCATTCAATAACTAAATTATTAATTTAGATTTGATATTTTATTAAAAAAATTTATCACATATTCTCATAAAATCTAAGTAAGAAAATTAGTGAGCATTTCTTTACCTTCGCTATAACATGGGAAAATAACAATTTGAAAATGAACAATAAAGATCTTTATCATTTTGAAAAAGCTTTCGAATTTTGACAATAGACAATAATTTGACTTAAATCAAAACAAACATCATTTAAAATTTGTTAGGAGTGACTGTGTTCATTTTTACATTATATATGAGTTTTTTATCTATGCTTTAGTGAAGTATAATTTTTAAAAATATTACTTTAATAATATGTCAAATTTTTTAATTGAAAAAAAAAGTAAATCTCTCAGTTTTAAAAAGTAAAAATAATATTATTTTATTTTATTTAAAAAATATTTAAAAGTATATTATAAATTTTAGGTTTGAAATCTTACACTAAATTTTTTCCAAATTATTTGTTTCATAATATGTTATTAAAAGAATTTAGTCAATATTTCTTTAATTAATGTATTATGTTCTCTTTAATTTTTTCAATCTTAACTTCCATTATAACATTTAAAACTAAATCATAAATTTTAGATTTGAAAGTTGGCAGCTAATTTTTATTTCATAATATTTTATTAGACAAATCTAGTCCATATTTCTTTAATAAGGTATTCCATTTGTCATTTCTGGAATAAGATGTTGAAAATAATACCATCTATTCCATTAAATGAATTTGATGGTGTCATTTCTGGTGTACAAAAAGAATCCAGCAACACTGAGGTAATTTAATTTTAGATTGGCTTACTATTTTTCATATCTGCAAGAAATTAGTAACAAACAATCAGTAAATTAAAAACGGTGAATACTATATTTGGTATGGTCATCAAATGCAAAATTAGATGCTCAACATCCCGCGCAATCAATATGCAAATCACACAACTATATATATTAAAAAAAATATTAATAAATTTGCTAGTCGTTATATATAGAAGGTGAAATTTATGTTTTTAATAGAAGTCATAAGTTTATGTCTGTGCCAGTATTTTGGAGGTTTTCAACCTGCACGTAAATTAGAGTTTTTATTGTGTGAAATATCTGTAATTTTGGTTTTAGAGTGCGTAGAAAGCTATGTAGTTTCAATCTATTCTTGTAAACTATATTGTCTCTCACGAAAATATAATAAAAAATATATATTCTTCATCAAGAGCATAAGTTATAACCATGTTCCTTTTTATTAAAAAGTTCCTCTTGCTCAGCCATAGTAGGTTATATAAGAAGATCAGACTCATGTTCTCTTTTCTGAAAGTGATCATCAAAATGTACTCAGTATGACCTCCCTTCCACGCTGACAAATTTTAAATATTTGAATTTTGTTGCACAATATGGTTATATTCATTATATCCACAGTTTTCTACACAATAGGTTTATATTTACCATATCCTCATTGTATGGACACATGGGTATTAAACACATCCCTACGAGGCATGTGATTATGAATGTAATTTTCATAATTCATTGTTTTAGCCTATAAATAAGGGATTGTGTTTTTGCAGTTGGCCACTCTTTTAGTGACTATTTCTTTTTTAACAATGTCTTTATGCTGAAGGGTGTACACATTGATGTTGAGTACCATATTTTCTACAAAATATTTGAATTCATGAGTGTCATACTCCCCCCATTTTTCTTGACATTTTCTTCATAGTAAGGGATAACTGATGCTTAGTAAAATCCTTAAAGGTATTAAAAGGAGAAAATGCCTCACTTTGTACTTAAGAACTTACAGCCAAGAGAGACATAAGCCATCACTAAAGGTGAGTGCATACTTAGCCCTTGAAACTGAATGAGTCAGAAATGGGAGCTATCACTATGTGCCATATTACAACATTTGATAGCACACATGGCCTTAACATTTGGAAAAGGATATTCATGTAAGAAAATTTAGGAATACCAAGTACCAAATTTGGTGGTATTGACTATTGCAGATACCTATAATTCATGTCTAAATATTTCATGCAAAAATATACTCAAGAAATCAACATGTGCAATAAAGTAGGAACCTAAAGAGGGCTCAAAACCAATGAATGTGTATAACCGAGAAATATGATCAAGTCTTCCAAAAAAAAACAATTTTTTAATTTTTATTTCTTTAATGACCACATCATGAAGAGAAAAGTTAAAACTCTATTGTCTTCCCAAAGCTTAAAAATTTCGACTGACCTAGCACACTATAGTTTTCTAATTAATATAATCCTTAAAAAAATGACAACACATAAGGGATATGGAACATAAGAAACTTTATTTAATTAATTACTAAAAATAGCACATGCCAGAATAACTAATACAAGAAACCCTCACCAATGGCATGCAAGGTTGCTAATCAAATGAGAAATAACATGATTGAAACAAAATCATGGACCCTCCATGGATCCACCACACAAATTACTCCCACGTGGTTTTCATCCCTGGGATCAAATGAGAACTGACCTTGCCAATTTCTCAACAAAGGAAAAATGGATAAATAACTTCGGATGATCTCAATGCATAGCTCCTATCCCCTTTTATAGGCTTGACGCACTCTCTAGAAACATTAGTTTATTATTTTCCCCCCAAAAATGAAGGAGAATAACGTGGGTGAATACCTGATGGGTAGATTCTGTCCATTTTGACCATGTCCAGAAAATGGAATATTACAAATCCTCCCGCCCAAAGAGTGCTTTCCCTCAAGGAATACACTACTATCCACAACATAGGAATATGTACACTAATATTTGGATCCCATACAACCCAGTGTGTTATTCCATGCCCCCATGCTAAATGAACCTGAATGGATCCTTCGATTCCTGGATCCCAAACAATCCTCTGGTCAAACCTTCCCTTGATAAATTCACCTAGATTGCAAACAATCCTTTGTTCAATCCCTCCCCTAATGGATTCTCCTATATCCCAACACCACCTAAGTCTTGGGACCTGTGGGTTATCACGCCCTCTCAAAACTCCATCATTTCCCATGCTTAAGGGCCCAAGCTGAAATATTCCCTTGGCTAATAATATCCCATCAATAGAGTTCTAGCTCATAATCTCTCGCCAATCCATTTCATGGAAAGGATATAATGCATTAATTCCTGCACATGGAATAATTATACTATCCAGATGTTGCCTGATGCTCAACTTATGTTGCTCCACTCAGTCACCTGACATGATCCATTTGTAGAACTTTGCTCTGTTATCCTCAATGTATGAAGGCGGGTTGGTAGTGTTTCAAGTCATATCTATGTACTCATGTCGAGTTTTACCTAGAACTCCCAAATGTACTCTTCTTGCTACCTTGTGAGTGGCTTGAGCCGTTCCTCAACACTAGACATCTTGGATGTTGACTCCACACATACTCCTATGAGCTCCTCAGTTTTCCTATTCTCCTATAAGAAAGTGTCTCAGACATCCCAAACCCTCTACTTCAACATCATAAGATATGTCTTTAAATGCATGATATTTTCTCGAAGGTCTTTTACTAGAAATTTTGGTGCCTTGTTGAATGTCTCTGTACCTGTCTGCATCGGATGCCCAATGACCATAACTTCAACTTGAGCCTTTCATTGGATCTTTGGGAATGGTTCTGTATTCCCATTATGGATGTCATTTTTCTCATCAAGCTCATGATGTTGGTTTATTACTACCGGCTCCTCATTTTATTCCCCTTGAATCTTCTTCCTAGTCTTCTCCACATGTGGGGATAAGTTGCCCACCCTCTCTGGTTGTCAAACATGGAATTACTGGTGGACCGTTATCTACACTTGATTTCCCTTACTCTTTATGGATTTTCTCCTAGACACCTATAGACTCACCTACCACATCATCAGGAGGAATTGCCTCCTTCCTTTCCCCATGTACGTTTTCAAGGTGACTAATTATCATCGGCTTGTCATGAAAGTTTATTTGAAAGCATTGGTCTTATTTCTAACCATCTATACTTGACTTCTTAGATCCTTCATAGGTCCTATTCTGAAAATAGGTGAGCCCATTATGGATGAATCCCCATGATCTACAGGAGTGTATAATTTTTCTGCCTTTGTTGACTCCTTATGACTTAGACATGAATGGTTAAGGGCCTAAGGTCCCTTGTAGATAAAGCATAGTCCTGTCCTCCTTAGTTCATTCTTGCTACAGATTTTGTTCTTGCTTCCTCCATCAATCCTTATCAACTCATTCCTAGTCAACACCCTTATGAGCACATTTCTATTTTTCCTGACCTACTTCTCGACTAGATCATAGGAAGTTGGTGATCCCCGTGGTTCCTTCCTCCAAATGGTCAACAATTTGGATCTTAGTATCTTGAAAATGTTAGCATCTCCTTCTATAATAGAGACACGATATTTTGCATGTTTTTTTTTTCACATATTCTGGATGAAATGTTGTAATTTTCATGTAAAATCATTGTAGTAAGTGAAATATTAAGTCGTCAAATTCCAAATTTAGCATAAAGGTACCAACGATGAACTCTACCATGAGTTTTAAAATTATACACCTCTTTTGAAAGGTAGGAAGCGTAATGGTATTCAATGCTCGAAGGTATTCTACTATCAGCTGCAGTATATATGTCATGAGATCATTATTATAGGGCATTAGTGGCAAATTTCGAGCCATGACCCACTAAGACAAGAAGAAAATGTGAGCCTCGCCTATTCACAAGGATGTTCCCAAAGTGTGGGTTTGATTAATACAAGCATAGATGGCTTGAGATCCCAACTTAGTTTCTTCCATTCTTGTATCCCCACCTTGGACATACATGTGTCTAATTCCTCCAACTTTTGAAGTTCTATTTCTGACTTTGTTTGTTGCAATTCATATCCAATTTTGAAGAGCTTAGCCCCTCTTCCCTGTCCTTCCTTCACTTCCCATGGGAGCTTCTGCTGCAGAATGACATAGAATATTTTTGAGAAAGCTTTGTTGCTTTCACCATTATTCTGGTCTAAGGTGGTACTGCTACGTAAAGGACCATATATTCTCACTATTTCATCAAGGAGTGTTTGGGTGTATTCCAAGGTTTCTTCAAAACAATCCATCTTCTTCCATACCCAAGCAATAAAATATGAAAGGATACACTAATATTTCATGGGGAGATTATATCAACATTCTAAATAATTTCAGCAAATCTTACCTAATGTTTCCCCCTTTGGAAGCCACCCCCCCCCCCCCTTTTATATAAACAACCCCTGAACCAAACTCAACTCTTATTTTCCTTCCTTCCTTTTTTTTTTTAATTATCTCTCTTCTCTTATTTTTCTTTCTAAATTAATAAAAATTTCATAAGTACAAAGTTCACAAACTAATAGTAGACATTGCCTTACCTTCTAACCATGTTAGCGCGTAATGCTCTTCGCTTCAACCTCAAACAACCTTCTCTTTCCACTTTCTGAGTGACTTCACAGTGGGTACTCGACCTCAAATTTGTGCTTTATCACCTATCTCCTATGATTTCAATGGGCATTTTATTTGAAGTACATAATGAATGGCATATTTAATTCACTGCGCACTTGGTCACATGGTATGCACTCCAATCTCCTATGTAAGAAAAATTCTTTCCAAATGGAGTAGTTGTGCCCACGATTCCTTGCTCTCGCTGGATTTAATTCCTTCGTGCTCTGTGGAAGTACCCTCGTTATTAGTCAATGAGTACTCCTACACACATCTTTCCATTCAGACACTTGTTGGAAAAATGTGCCCCTCTCATGAAATTGGTCATGGGGTACTTCACATGTGATGGTTTATACTCAAGGTTATGTCAGAATCATATGAGACTCTTGATGCATTTCACCGGTGTAAAAACCATAAACATACCTCATTACCTTTACAAGAGTATGGTAAAGATGGCAGATAAGGTAAGGAGAATGGTAGAGAATCATCATGCTAGCTTTTTTCAGCATGGATTGGTGAAGGTCGTGGTCTTTCATCAGTTAACACAGATCAATTTTTCATGGGATGACCTTGTATATTCAAATTCTCTTTTGTCTTCTCCAAATCAATCTAGCAGTCACTCTACACCCTTGGCTTCTCCAACATATCAAGAGGTTGATTCCTCAAGAAAACCTACCAAAAGAGTTCCCAGGGCAGAGGTGACACAAACATATGTCATAGGTAAGAGTCTTGTGTTTTCTCTAGATATTTTTGAAAGGGCCAAGCCTACATCAGGTGAAAAAGAAACATCATCACATCATGAGGCACCATTGCAGGATGGCGAACCATTCCATCATGACACTGATATGGAAGACTTGGAGGTGAACGAAGAAAAGAAAACATCAGAGCAACTCAACATGGAGAAGGATGTTGAGATAAAATAACTTAAGGATAGCTTTTCAAAGCCTAACTTCGTAGTCTCATTTTTGGAACAAGAGAATATGCAATTAAAGGTAAATCAACTACTCTAAATAGGCCCATGGTTGATTTTAGCAAAGTTGATGTAAAAGTTAAGGCAATGGTTGAGGTTGATGATTCAAATGATCAGGAAGAGTAGTTTAGAAGAAAGATACTAAGGACAAGAGGCCTCAAAATGGCACTTGAGCAACAAAAAGAATCAACTCCACAAAAAACTCAAATGATAATTGATGAACTCATATTGGCAGAAATCAAGAAGGATATGGAATATTCGCTTGAATGGGTGAATTTCCACTTGGATAAGCTCCTCAAGAGGGAAAATAACAACAAAAACATACAAAGGCACATGGCTATGCATTACTATACAAAGAATCAGGTCTCCAAGGTCACGATCAAGGAGTTGAAGAAAAATATCAAGGAAACGCTAATGAGGAAAAAAGAGAAGGATAAGTTGGATTTTATTGCTGAAGCCTCTCCAATAGCATAACATATCATCATAGGCCTTCAAGGGACAATTTTGGAAAAAATTTGAATATTTTGTAAAAAAATTTGGTTTTTTGTGACTTTTGGCCAATTTGGAAAATAAAGTAGAGGCAAAAGCAAAATTCCTTAGCACTGCGCTTTTTCCTCATCCATCAAAGTGCAAAAAAAATTATACGCATGGATAGATATTTACTCATACATCTTATCTATCCACTCAGGCTGCCTTGTCAGCAAACTGGTGAAGAGAAAATGCCAAAAAAGAGGTCTAAAACACATTTTCTACCATTGTTTTGGAACAAGCACTGCGCTTTTGGGAGTAGCTATGGGAAAATGAAAATTTCTCCCTCATGGAGTGTCCATTTGGCTTGCATTAGATATATAATGGAAACTAGACATCCTGAGATTTCCAATGCATATTTCAAAAGTGTATTTAGAGGATTGGAAGGTGACCAAAAGTCTCTCACAAGCCAGGCACTACGCTTCATCAGAAGTGCATCGTGCTTTATCAGACATGCGTTGCGCCTTTCCCTATGTGTGCAAATTTTGAATTTTTTGTCAATAAAAATTGATCTAATGATATAATTACTCTATTTTTATGTTGATGTTATGTAATGAAGGGTAAATGGGCTTTTCATAGTCACTTTAATGTAATTTTGGACCTCATTAATGAGGAGAATCTTAGTCAACTCTATTTGGAGGATTTGTTTTAACCTCCCTAAACATTAGGGTTTTACTGACAGATATTTTAAAGTTATTCCTACACTGATGGATTCAACCCTTGAGAGAGGGGAAGCTGTTTTTGAGTCTATATGTATGTGTTTTCAGTCATTTTGATGGTTCGACATCAAAGGGTGAAATTCTTGTAGCTTGTACTTCATACTTTTCACAGGAAATCAAAGGACAATTGCAACTATTATTTAGGAATTCTCATGTTGTGAGTTTGTGATAATGTTTTCTCTCTATTATATTTTTATATGAATGATATACCTGCCTTCTTAGCATATCTATGATCTTTAGTGATTTTCCTAAGATGTTATAGGAACAATTATTTTCATTAAAGCTTTGTTTTGTCACGAATCTCATTTTATTGTAATTTTCCTTCTTGATTAATGAATTCATGGTGCACATTCTCATTATGATCTATTTCTCTTTAAAACCATACAATACACCAAAAACGCCTAAGGCATCACAAAATCATAGCTATCTTTCTCCTCTATATCCCTTGCAACTGCGACCTTTGATACTTTGACCTAGTTCCCTGATTTTCATCCCTAGTGTTGTGGATCATTTGCAATATCATTTTATTGTAATTTTGAAAAATACAAAAAACTATTTCTTCTCGTTTAAATATTAAAGTTAAAAGTTGAAATAATTGTAGGCTTTATGAAGGCGGGTCCCAGTTCAAATTTTAAATAACGATCGCTTTATCGAGTGGGATTCGATGATTTATCAAGCACTGAGCAAATGGCTCAACCCACGAGCACTTCTAATATGTGGGTTAACATGGAGGGTGCCTCCGCAGTTGACTGTGTTGATTGCAGGAGTAACCCAGATGAACAGTCGAGATTTACTGCGGGGTCATACGCCAAATGAATCCTCTGTACCTTGAGCCCCCCCTCGCAGTCACATTTGTCGCCAAGTTGGTTACAGTTGTCATCCATGTCAAGATTTCTTAATGGTTTGTTGGCACGTCTTATCAGCATTTAAGTTCAAATCTGCGCCACCTACTTAAGTGAAATTCTCATTCTTTCTGAAATTATCATTGGTTAGTTGGTGTTTGAAGTTTTTCTGTGCTGCGTCTTTTTCAGTTTTCTGCTACCTTGTCAATTATTGGTCACCCTGTAAGTTGTCTACCATCCCAAAGTTTAACTATGGCTAAACTCTCATCCCTGTCAGGTTATGCTAGTCACATCCCTCTCATGCATACCGAGAGGGATATCCAGGATACAGATTTTTCCCTTGACCACCTATCTTTTTACTAGCAAGTCTACCTAAATGATAAGAATTCTCCAATTTACACTACCATGGCAAAAACTGGTGTTGTATCTACATGTATCCCAAAAACTCATCTTTTTCTCGAATTTATCCATTGGCTAGTATCTGTTATGTACCCTAGGAAATGTTTTGTAATGAATTGTCAAGGGGAGACCACTTTGCAAGTGTCGGCTCAGTTAATTAGCTAAGCCCTTTGTTTCCCTGAGTTGGAGTCATATATCCAATTCTCTGATGATTCCTTGATAGCATATTACGACAGTACTGCAGGTCAAGATTTTAATTAATTCATTCATTTTTTGAAGCCAAATACACGACAGTTTGAACCTGACAGTAAAGAGTTCCCTATGGAGGTTTTTGATATTGAATTAAAACTGGTGCTAAGATGCATTGCTAAGATTTTGGGAAAAGACGATGACAGTATAGTGGACAAGTCAATTTTGTGTTTGCCACGATGATGAAGCCAGGAGTGTTGCTGGATATTCCATCCTATTGGCAAGAAGTTGTTAACTCTTAGCACATGAGCTTATCATTAACGGGTTCATTTAGGTTTCCCTCACTTATTTTTTACTTATTATTATATCAAAATGTAGAATAATTCATGCATCTGGGGTTAAAAATTATGGATATGAATAAGGGGAGACAATAAATAATATTTTGGATAGAGATACTGAGAAAAGAACAGAATGAGGGTGGTTTGTTTGATTTTGGTGGTCATTTTATGTCTTCTACATATAAAGTTTTGAATGGAAGTTCTCCCCCCTGTTTTTTTCCCAAAGCTCAAGAGTTCTTGCATTTGGGGGCTAGTTGTAAATTTGGTGATTGGTTTCTTTTTTAAGATTATTCTGAAATTGGACTTTATGGAGCTATTTTTGAACCTTATAGGCTTCATGTGTTTGTGCTTATGAGATTATTTTCTCTAGATTTTATTAGGAAAAGTCTAAATGTTGACTAAAATTCACTTTGTGCCTATGAAGAAGGGTCATATGTTCAAATTTCCAATGATCGTGGGTCCCTTTATAGTTAATATGAGACAAGAATTTGATGAAGTCACTCAGATGTTATATGGAATGCACTTATTATTAGGAGAGAAGTGGGCTTATGACCCGCACAGTGTCATTTCTAGTAGAAGAATTGATAATGGATATTCAGCCTTCATTCATGAGAGTAGACCAGATCCTGAAAAAATGGCAAGTAAAGGTGTTGTGAGTTCAGTAATTTCAAATGTTCAGACTCCTATTATATTAGAAAAATCAAATAAAATAGGTAGAGAGGTAGTTGTTGATTCAAAGGACGAGGAATAGAGAGCTAGGAAGAGAGAAAAGTTAAATGAAGAGTTTGTAGATACTCAACCTGATTTTTCATTATAGTTGGGAGGTGAAAAAAAATTCCCTGCTTCATCGAGGAGGCATGAGAGCACTCAGGATCAAGTGCATCTAATTAGACAAATGTTTGCCAAACTTCAGAGAGAATCAAAAGATGAAGGCAAGTATAGAAGCTCAAGCTGAGTACTAGATAGCTCCAGACCAAACAAGACATCTAACTGCAATGGATCTTGAAAAAGATCAATTCAAAATTTCACTTTCACATCCTTCCGATATGTCAATTGGTTCTTCTAAAAATTTCAATACTGTAAATTTGACTGTAGATGTGAAGAAAATCCCATTGCTGGATAAAGTGAATCTACACATGCAAACAGGTCAGTTGATTGTAAATTAGCTAACAAAAGCTAATGCAATGGCAATGAGGGAAGATAATATGCTTGGAAAAGTGATAAAGCAGTTGAAGTTAGAATAAGACAATTCAAGGTCTTTGATAATTAAGAACAAATAGCTTAAAAATATCATAGTGAAGATTGGAGTAGCTCCAAATGACAGGTCTGTTGTGTAGAAGCTTCTGTAAAGTGCTAAATCATAGATATTTGTACTAAAGAAAAAATTAAAATTACCTATAGGACAACATTCCATGGTAGCAGAAGTTGCAGAGGTGGAAAATGAAAAAGAAAAAATTCTTCAGTAGCTCATGCGAAAGGAAGAAGAAGTCACTAAATTAAAGCAAACTGGACTATCATTACAAATCCATATTGAAAATCATACTTGCACTTTTATTTTTCCATCAGGTAGTGAAGATCCATCAACACAAATTTCTCAATTAACTATTGAATTGCAAATGGTAGAAAGATATTGAAAAAGAGCAGAAGCTGATTTAGAAACAACAACAAATATTATAAAGGCCACTGAAGGAGAAGTCAGTAAATACAAAATGGACTGCCAAACTGCTGAGGCTGAGATTAAAAGTCTCAAAGAAAAGTTGAAGGGAAATATATCCTTAATACAGGCTAAGGATATCATCTGGAATGATATTATTGAAGGAATGAAAACCATCTAGGATTTTCTAACTGTTATTGTAGAAGAAAAAAACATTATTAGGGAATTTTAAGAGCAAGTCATGACAGAAAAATAGAAGAAAATCAATAGGGCTATTTGGGCAAGGAAGTTCATTAATTTCAATGATTCTAAAACAGATCAGGAATTGGAACAAAATGAAATTAAAGACAAAATTTTATATGTAGTAGAAATTAACAAAATGATTGTAAAAAATGATTGTAGGAAGTCTGTAGAAAAGAAGATGATTGAGTTAAAGGAAGCAGTTAGTCAATTTGATAAATTATTTGATAAAATAGCAAGAGCAGGTTTGCCATCATGTTGGCGGCTTGGAGGTGGTATTATGTCATGGAATTCTTATGAGCCCTTGCTAGTTTTGGAAAAAAGTAAGGTAGAGAGCACTCATGAGAAAACTCATGTTCTTAAAGGAGCAACAGTGATCAATTTCCTTCAGAGACATTTTCAACTGTTGTGGTTAGTGAAAAACCTATTTGTGGAAAGACCATCTTTCAACAGAATCAGTGCTTTCAGATTGGAGTTTCACAAGCTGGTTTATTCACCAAAGACAAATATCGAAATATGGAAGAAGTGTAGAGTCTGGATGACATATTTACCAAAGGATCCCTCGACTGCAAAGAAATATAAATCAGCCAGTCAAGGAAATGTAGAATCATTGTCATCAATCCATATTCAACATATAGATTAGGATTTTAATTTCATGTTATTTCCTCTTTTAAAGACAGGATGTAATTGTAATAAGACATTTTCGAAGACATGCAATAGATAGTCTATGACATCCGAAGTAGTTAAAGTAGTTAAGATCAGTTATAGTAGCTACAAACTGCTTTATATTGTATGTAATGAGATAGAGAAGAAAGAGAAGGGTTTCAAGTTTTGGACCTTCAAACTGCAATTATTGTACTCAGATTTCAGATGATAAATGAATGAAAAAAAAAATTCTGGCATTTTTTAATGTTGATATGTCTTCAAGTTTACATTTTGTGTTTTCCATCTCTGAATAAAATGAAGTAATGAAGCTGCAGGTCTCTTTTTACTTGTGTAATTAAGAGTTAAAATGCTTAATAGGCGCTCCTTCATTTTGACTGTTTCTTTTCTTATAAGTCTTCTGGAGTTTGAGGTGATATATTCTGTATAATAGCATATCAGTTTGGACTTCTTTCTTATATTTTCTTCTGATCATTCCACTCTACATCAACAAATAACAACATTGTGGAACATTCATTGTATTTCGTCTTTGAGGGTGATTAAACAAAGACAAATATTTCTGTGACATAATTATATAAATTTCTTAAGCATTGATATCTTATCACAACTAAGGGATTGTCTCTTAAGGTCCAACATTTTTTGGCCCTGTTGCTGGAGACGAAGAAGCGAAGTTTTTTCCCTGGGTTTGGTTCATATTTCCTCTAGTTTTGCAGAGAGGAGGAAATGTTAAAGCTGTGTTTACATTTTATAATTCTAGCTTATAAGAGGCCACATACGAGGTCAGATACCTCTTAGAATAAAGCTCCTATTCACTTAGATCTGGAAAAGTTGGTTTCTACAAAAGGCTAGAAATCAAGGATGATTTCTACACATGATGCCACATTGGCTGTACCAAGCAGTAGTTCCCATACCGTTTTAGCCAAGGATATTTCCTGGAAATTAATTTTTTGGGAACATGAATCCTTGTCTTCACCCATTCATTTCCAAGAACGAAGATTAGAAGAACAACCTTTGGAGCCTATTTCATTCACATTTATAAAAAATCAACCTAATACAGTTGCCAGTTCTTCTGCTATTATTCATCAACCTCTTCCCATATTAGTTGTTTCACCTCATCCATCTACATCTACAACTGGTATACAATCCCCACCTACTCAAGGAGTAGTTAATCAAGGCATAAACATGGTAGCCCATACTTTCTTGATGAACATATATGCACCATTAAATCATCCGCTACCAATGAATGCAATGCCTCGGGAATACCTTAAGTTGCTTCCTAGATTTACTGGTGAAGATGAAATAACTGCAGAACAACACATGCCTTTGTTTTTCACTTTTGCTAAAAATTTAAATGTTGTACATCTTAATGTAGTAATGAGACTTTTTGTACAGTCTCTAAATGGAGAGGAAAGAAAATGGTTTAAAGGATTACCAAATGGATCAATTAATGATTGGGGTGAATTAGAAATATAATTCATCCTGTTATCGCCTGAATCTACCTCAGGCTGAAGGAAGGCAGAGTTCAGGGTAACATCATACCACGCTTAGTCTGGTAGCTAGCCCTACCAGAACAGGAGAGGGCTCTCTCTGGGTCAATCTCAGCGAAAAGTAATCAATAGGGCTTGAGATGACTGAAATGAAAGCTAATTTTAGGCTAGGTATATAAGAAAAGGATTTTGATTGTGTTTTTGGGGGGTTTTGTTGGATCAAAGGGAAAGGCAGTTTGGGTGCGGGGATTAGGCCTAGTTTTTGCAGAGTTCTGATTGGAGCAAGGTAGGCAATAGTTTTGATGTTTTAGCTTGAGTGGATGGATGGATCAGACCAGTGAGGAGCTGAAGAGGGCAAGAGAATCTCAAGAGTCCTCCTCAAACAGATGAAAACATGAAAAACTAAACAAAAATGAAGGCAGAGCAAAGAGAACTAATGAATTCTACCTTTATAACTTGTTTGTTCAGTTTAAGAAGAAAAGAGAATGAAAATGATACACATAACATCAGTTAGCTTACAGATACATAGAGGAAAACACCATCAAAACACAGAGCCACAAGGATCCCAAAGAGGGCTGCAAACCCTGGTCTATTCCTTTGCCAAAATTGTAGAATGAATGTACAATGAAGTGCTATGCAATCCAAAATGTCCCACCCTGAAAATGTCTGAGAAAATACATCATATAGACAAGCCTAACCAATTCCCATGCCTCTAGGGGTCAAGCTCATCATTCTAGGAGCTGTTTCAACCATATCTAAACTAGGAACTAGAAAATAGGCCATGAAACAACTTGCCTCTATATGCTAGGAAACTGATCCATTCACTCACATTTCACCTTTTAGTGAATGAATCTTCTATAAAAAGTAAAAATGTGCCAAAATTACATCATGGTTATGAAATTACATCAAGGTAGATCAAAAGTTACATGAAAAAGTGAAACTGGCCAAAAGTAGGCGAAATTATGAGCTGTGGAGTGAAAAATAGGCCAAAATCATCTATGCATTGCGCCCAAAATCTCTATGCATCACACAACTTTGGAGCTGATTTTGAGGCCCTTCCTGAAGTCCAAATTGAGCTCATGATATATTGTTGGAAATCCCTACCTGTCTACTTTCCAATCCAAGTGGAATTTCTGGATTTAGTGTCCATTTTCCCCTCCAAAAGTTCAATCTCCCAACACTGGTTCCTGTGTGTGCAAAACGTGGCAGAAAGGCCATTTTCAAGGTGTTTTTGACCCTTAAAGCCACCTAGAACTTGATAAAATCCTTAGGCCATTCCTGAGCATGCATAAATTTTCATAAATAATCCAGAAATACCAAGTTTTCCTCCATAGGATCTCCCAATCGTAAGCACGCGCCAAGTGTTGCTACGCGTTGGGCAGGAAAATCTGTTTTGTGACCCAAAAATTCAAAAATGACAAAATTTTCTCCAAATTCCTTGAATTTTGGACTGAAGGTCCCTCATCAGGTACTATGCTCAGCCAAAGAAGCTTCAGTCAAGATCATGTCTTTTCACGCCTCCTCGATGCCTTCTTCATCTATGTTTCCTGAGGTGAATATGAAGAGTTTGGTGTCTTTGTCTCGATTTCCAAATAAGAAAGGATTGAGGGAAATAAGGCAGTGAAGATAATGTGGTTTAGTCAAGTGAAATTTGAAGTATGAGGACAGTCACTTGACTATGTTTGGGAATTTGGTATTTGGAGATTTTATCAAATGATATGGGGAAAGGGAAAATAACGGGAAATAAAATGATTCTATGAATGGGAAATGACTTGGGATATTAGGGAATAGGGGAATAGACTCTTGTAAGGCAATAACAGTGAGGAAAGGGAACATGAGGTGGAAAATGAAAAAGGGTTTGGCACCAAAATGAAATTTTAACCCTCAAACTCAAACCCTAAGAGCAGTTTTCTAATCCAAATGATAGGGTTTACTTTGAAATTCAACTTCTTGTATATTCCACTTTCAAAACACACCAAACGTCGTCCAATAGCAATTCAAAACCTTACAAACTTACTTGGAACGAGGAATTTGAGTTAGTTTGAAATTTTGATGAAGCAGTGGTGAAAAACTGGCTTGTCGTCCCTGTGTGCCTCACAGTCAGCCCAATGCGCCGCACACCTTGTATGCGCTGCACATGTTCAATTTTACATTGTGAGAAACTTCCATATGCACCGCGCAAGGTATGTGCACCGTGCCAAACGCCCAATGCGCCGCGACACTGAATTTGACCCACAGTTCGCCCTCCAACACTGTCTTTTGATCTTTCACAATTTAACTCATCTTCTTTGAGGATTTGTTTGCACATGAATTGTTTAAACATGAAAATATTTCATATACATAAAGGATTTTGATTTTCATTTGGCAAATTCTCTTTCTACTTTTGCAGACTTTGGCACTTTCACATAAACTTTGTTTTTACTAGTTTCCTTTGATTTTTGGGCTGATGATGAATCTCTTTTCTATCTATTTTTTGCAGAGATAGCTGGCATGGGATTTGGAAAAGGTGACCAGGGCTGCGCCTGAACATCTTCACAATTGAAACAACTTTGAGAATTACATTACATTTATTACAAAGGATGAATTTGACGATTTTTCTTCAAAACAGAATTTTGAAGAAAAGTCATGATCATGCAATATGACAATGAAATTTTGCGATGAAAAATTATTTTGAACCTCCCTCTGGCCTACTGGCATTATTTAAACATTTTGAAGACTGAACCCTAGACCTAATGACTGAAAAACCCTAAAAAGACTATTTTTCCACCAAAAGACCAAACATTGAATATCATTGACTAGAAATGATTTTGAAGGACTTTGATGAACAGATACAAACCAACAGGTACATGACATGAGGGAGATGAGTGACAAGACCCTTTCGTCAGAAGATGGATGCTCCTAATGGAATGAAAATTACTGAAGTGAATGAGACACCTAAAATGAAATGCAACAAAAGATATTTTGATCTCTGACGGAGGGATGAAGAGACCGAATATAACATTGGCTCCAATGGGGATGGTAGCTCCTTGGAGGTGCCAAGGACTGCAGATATTTGGGAGAGAAGACAGTGCCTTCTTCCATTGGGCTATGGAGTCAAAACACGAAAACTAACATTATGCAGACTGACTATGACTCAAGGTTAGAACTGAAAACTACAATAAAACCAAACATAACTAAAACATAAGTAACAAACTAGAAAGACTCTCACAATTGAACTTATTCATCAAACCTACTCTAATTATTCTTTTCACCACCCGATCAAGTGAAATGGAACAGCCAATGCAACCATGTAAGAATCCTAGCTACTATTTGATTTCTTCCTAAATGCTCTCTGATGTGCAGGAAAAGGGAAGAATCGAAATGAAACTCCCATGGAAACTCGTAATCAAGTTGACTGCTGATAAACTTGCAAAGCATGATTTGATTGGATGACTTCAAGAATACTGCGAAAGGATCTTCATAAAGATAGATATTAATTTCCATTAACACATTACTGCTCTGGTCCAAGTAATCTTCATAGCTGGATATTAAGATTTTTCTCACATCTGTGCTGTCTTTCTTTGGTGACAGCAGCAGGCTGTCAAAAGGATCCTGAATTTCATGAATAACCAAACTCTGCTGCTGATTCCAAACAAAAAAAACGTCTCCTTCATTATCCTGTTTAACAGATGGTTCATTACAAAGCCCATACCAAGGTTTGCAATCATATGAGATTATCAATAAAGGCGACTTTTGAACAAGGTTATTATCAACATTGTTTTCTGTCACATGGTTAGCCAATGGAGATGAACTTTTACAGAAAACATCATCCAACACACGAGCAATAGGATCATCAAAAACTTGTGAAGACCGCTGTGATGTATCCATTGAAATTGTATGACATCCTACTAGCTGTTCATCTTTTTCTTTAGAGATATTACGAAGATTCTGCTTTATAAACTGAAATTCTTCGAAACAAAATGGTACAGAATCCTCTTGCATCATTAAATCATGTATTTCGGCGTCCATGCCTTCATCTGTAATATGACCTTCAATTGTGTTTGGTGGCTACAAATCTGGTGCTAGGGAGGGTTTTGCATCCGAAATGATTTCATCAATCGTTTCAGGAGAAGATTTCTCATTAACAACTTGCTCAAAAATTTCACTATCTATCTCATCCTCAATATTAAAACTGAGAGATTGTTGATTTCCTATAGACTGCTCATTTGAAGATTTACCATGCAATTTACCCTTCAAAAACTCAAATGATTCAAAACAAAATGGAACGAAAACATCTTGTATCATTTGATCATATGTGCCAGTTTCCATGTCTTCATCTGCAACTTGACAATCAATGGCATTTGGGTGCTGCAAATATGAATATGAGAAATCTTGAACAAGGTTTTCATTGCCCTCAAGATGGTCCAGATCAAGACTTGTCGACAGTTGATTTCTGATAGCATGGAAGTTGTCTCTGATGCACTGAAACGAATCAAAACAAAAAGGCAAAGATCCTTCACTTACTTCAAAATTTTTTGCACTTTCCTCATCATTGTCATAGCTGATATGCATCGGTTGATCATTGTACTCGAGCTGCTGAAAGTGAACTTCCTCCTTCCACAAACTAGCTGTTGATTTGTCTACAAGATTAGCTTCTGTTTGGAGAACATAATCATCATCATACTAATCAAACTAAGTCAAATCATCAGTATAAAACACATCATCAAGCATACATGTCATATCAACAGCTCTCTCTTCTTCAAGATGATCTATAAAGCAATCACTATGAGAACTGGGATAAGAAACAAAATTTTTTGGATCAGCAACTTGTTTTTCTTCAATCATCGAGCCATGGGCTTGAACATTATACTCATTCCTTGTGGTGTTCTTTTGTATCATATTTTCTACTACACTTACCAACATGTCAAGCTTTACCTCTAGAGATGTCGATTTCTCCGGATCTATGTTTTTCATCTCTTCTTCCTTCAACCTTGCCCTTCGGATCAACAAATGAGCCTCTACATTTACTGCACTGTTCTGTATCTCTACAAGTGTTGCAATATTCCTTTCTCTCAACTGAAACTCCATTTCTGGATCAAAGGCACCCGGATAGTGCAAGAGAGCAGATCTAGGAGAAGGTCTTATATCAACTGGCATTGAAAAATATACTTGGTTAAATCTGGCAGAAAACTGTTGTACTGTCTCCCCTGGCAGTTTTTTCAGCTGGTTATACTCTTCTATAATCAAGAAAAGGTTATGTCTGACCACCCACCTGTCGAGGAAAACTTCGATGAACTGCTGGAAATCTGAGATGCTCGCATCAGGCAAGGTTTTGAACCAACTCTTCACTTGGCCTTGAAAAGAAAAAGAAAAAATCCTAATACTGACATCCTCTTCATCAACTTCAAAAAGGTCAAGAAAAGTCTCAACATTCTGCACATGTTGCTCAGCATTGACATTGTTACATTCACCGTCAAATCTTGGTAGATATAGGTCATAATGTTTAGGGAAAGCATGAAGAACAGAAGGTAAAACAAGAGGTTTATACCTATCTAGGACTATATAACGTGTAGGAGTATATACAAGAGCTACGGGATTAGTTTTGTTTTCTTTAGGCTCATCACTCTGAAGAGATTCATCATAAGATGTGGGAAAATTAAAGAGGCCAGGATCGAAGAAAAACTCAGTATTTACACTTTTTGAATAGGTCGAGTGAATATTTTGATCACCTTTCTCATACAACAAATTCTGAAAAACTTTCAGGATAGCTTCAAGAATATAAAAGAAATAGTTTACAAGAAATCAGACTAGATCCTGAATACCATTCCACTTTGGATACCTGAACTTTGTGTAAGATCCTTCCATTTTCTCAGAGAAAGAGTTAGTTCTCCAGTGGGGTCTCTACATTGAGTTGGAGTCACCAGGTGAATGATTTCATCCTTCTTATGTCTGAGCGTTGTCCACCATCAACCATCAGATCTGAACTTGATACATGTACTGGGGAAATTTACAAATTAGATGTTACGTTTACAAACTATACCAGAGATTGACTGAAGCAACATTTATCTACTTTCGCTAATGTAAAGCAAGAGCGTTTCGAAGGCTACCTGGCTAACTTCAGGCTCCGTCTGTAGCTTATAAAACAAATAACACCAACAAGCAAAACATTTTCTCCCTATTATGGTCGCCACTATGTTATCGCCTAAATCTACCTCAGGCTGAAGGAAGGTAAAGTTCAGGGTAACATCATACCACGCTCAGTCTGGTAGCTATCCCTACCAGAATAGGAGAGGGCTCTCTCCGGGTCAATCTCAGTGAAAAGTAATCAATAGGGCTTGAGATGACTGAAATGAAAGCTAATTTTAGGCTAGGTATATAAGTAAATGATTTTGATTGTGTTTTGGGGGGTTTTTGTTGGATCAAAGGGAAAGGCAGTTTGGCTGCGGGGATTAGGGCTAGTTTTTGCAGAGTTCTGATTGGGGCAAGGTAGGAAATAGTTTTGATGTTTTAGCTTGAGTGGATAGATGGATCAGACCAGTGAGGATCTGAAGAGGGAAAGAGGATCTCAAGATTCCTCCTCAAACACATGAAAACATGAAAAACTAAACAAAAATGAAGGCAGAGCAAAGTGAACCAATGAATTCTACCTTTATAACTTGTTTGTTCAGTTTAAGAAGAAAAGAGAATGAAAATGATACACATAACAACAGTGAGCTTACAGATACATAGAGGAAAACACCATCAAAACACAGAGCCACAAGGATCCCAAAGAGGGCTGCAAACCCTGGTCTATTCCTTTGCCAAAATTGTAGAATGAATGTACAATGAAGTGCTATGCAATCCCAAATGTCCCACCCTGAAAATGTCTGAGAAAATACATCATATATACAAGCCTAACCCATTCCCATGCCTCTAGGGGTCGAGCTCATCATTCTAGGAGCTAGTTCAACCATATCTAAACTAGTAACTAGAAAATAGGCCATGAAACAACTTGCCTCAATATGCTAGGAAACTGATCCATTCACTCACATTTCACCTTTTAGTGAATGAATATTCTAGAACAAGTAAAAATGTGCCCAAATTACATCATGGTTATGAAATTACATCAAGGTAGATTAAAAGTTACATGAAAAAGTGAAACTGGCCAAAACTAGGCGAAATTCCGAGCTGTGGAGTGAAAAATAGGCCAAAATCCTCTATGTGTCGCCCCCAAAATCTCTATGCGTAGCACAACTTTGGAGCTTATTTTGAGGCCTTTCCTGAAGTCCAAATTGAGCTCATGATAGCTCATTGGAAAGCCCTGCCTGTCTACTTTCCAATCCAAGTAGAATTTCTATATTTGGTGTCCATGTACCCCTCCAAAAGTTCAATCTCCCAACACTGGTTCCTGTGTGTGAAAAACATGGCAGAAAGGCCATTTTCGAGGTGTTTTTGACCCTTAAAGCCACCCAGAACTTGATGAAATCCTTAGGCGATTCCTGAGCAAGCATAAATTTTCATAAAAAATCCAGAAATACCAAGTTTTCCTCCATAGGATCTCCCAATCGTAAGCACGCGCTAAGTGTCGCTACGCGTTGGGCAGGAAAATCTGTTTTGTGACCCAAAAATTCAAAAATGACAAAATTTTCTCCAAATTCCTTGAATTTTGGATTGAAGGTCCCTCATCAGGTACTATGCTCAGCCAAAGAAGCTTCGGTCAAGATCATGTATTTTCACGCCTCCTCGATGCCTTCTTCATCTATGTTGCCTGAGGTGAATATGAAGAGTTTGGTGTCTTTGTCTCGATTTCCAAATAAGAAAGGACTGAGGAAAATAAGGCAGTGAAGATAATGTGGTTTAGTCAAGTGAAATTTGAAGTATGAGGACAGTCACTTGACTATGTTTGGGAATTTGGTATTTGGAGATTTTATCAAATGATATGGGGAAAGGGAAAATAATGGGAAATAAAATGATTCTATGAATGGGAAATGACTTGGGATATTAGGGAATAGGGGAATAGACTCTTGTAAGGCAATAACAGTGAGGAAAGGGAACATGAGGTGGAAAATGAAAAAGGTTTTGGCACCAAAATGAAATTTTAACCCTCAAACACAAACCGTAAGAGCAGTTTTCTAATCCAAATGATAGGGTTTACTTTGACATTCAACTTCTTGTATATTCCACTTTCAAAACACACCAAATTCCGTCCAATAGCAATTCACAGCCTTAAAAACTTACTTGGAGCGAGGAATTTGAGTTATTTTGAAATTTTGATGAAGCAGTGGTGAAAAACTGGCTTGTCGGCCCTGTGCGCCGCGCAGTTAGCCCAGTGCGCCACACACCTTATATGCACAGCGCACGTTCAATTTTACATTGTGAGAAACTGCCATATGTGCCGCGCAAGGTATGTGCACCGCGCCAAATGCCCAATGCGCCATGACACTAAATTTGACCCACAGTTCACCCTCCAACACTGTCTTTTGATCTTTCACAATTTAACTCGTCTTCTTTGATGATTTGTTTGCACATGAATTGTTTAAACATGAAAATATTTCATATACATAAAGGATTTTGATTTTCATTTGGGAAATTCTCTTTCTACTTTTGCAGACTTTGGCACTTTCACATAAACTCTGTTTTTACTTGTTTCCTTTGATTTTTGAGCTGATGATGAATCACTTTTCTGTCTATTTTTTGCAGGGATAGCTGGCACGAGATTTGGAAAAGGCGACCAGGGCTGCGCCTGAACATATTCACAACTGAAAAAACTTTTAGAATTACATTACATTTATTACAAAGGATGAATTTGACGACTTTTATTCAAAACAGAGTTTTGAAGAAAAGTCATGATCATGCAATATGACAATGAAATTTTGCAATGAAAACTTATTTTGAACCTCCCTCTGGCCTTCTAGCATTATTTAAACATTTTTAAGATTGAACCCTAGACCTAATGACTGAAAAACCCTAAAAAGACTCTTTGTCCACCAAAAGACCAAACATTGACTGTCATTGACTGGAAATGATTTTGAAGGACTTTGATGAACATATACAAACCAGCAGGTGCATGACATGAGGGAGATGAGTGAAAAGACCCTTCCATGAGAAGATGGATGATCCTAATGGAATGTAAATGACTGAAGTGAATGAGACACCTAAAATGAAATGCAAAAAAAGAGATTTTGATCTCTGACGGAGGGATGAAGAGACCGACTCTAACACATCCAAAGATGGGGTGAAAAGAGAGATCATGGTTATTCATTGATAGAGTTTAATGCTATTAAGAAAAATTCCGATGAAAACATCAGTGATTTCATTAAAATATTTAACAAATTGTATAATAGTTTTCTTGTAGAAATGAAAACCCCTCCTATTGGAGCAAGATTTTTTTGGGGGGGGCATTTGCATCATATTTTAGTTTTACGTTGAGAGAGAGAATATTTCCAACTCTTGAAAAAAATCCAAACTGATGCTTTGGAGATTGAAGAAAATATGACTACTACTAGAAAAGCACAAGAAAAGCAGTCAGTTCAAGATAAAGGTAAATCCAAGGAAGAGTCATCATAGGATCAAAGGATTAAAAACATGAATAAGGTCATCAAAAATTTTTCAAACAAATTAGTGAACATGGAATTGGATAATAATAAACCTGCACAAAAAAACAGAGGGGTTTTTAATCCCCAATTCAGAAAGCAGCCCTTGCACATATTGCAGAGGGAAAGAAGAGATCAGGACCAAGTTCAAACACCCTTATATATAGAAGCAACACCTTCAAAGTCTATGGATGATGATCAGAAATAGGTTTAATATCAAATGTCTGATGTTTATATGGAGGATGATGAAGAAGAAAAGAAATGTGAAGAAGAATGTACAGAGGCTGATGTATCATTTGACCAGGAAGAAATGGGTGATTATTGTAAGCAATTCCCTGCTCTTATGCAAGTAGAATTGCATAAGAAGTATGACTTGAGATCAAAAAAGAGATTAAGAACTCACGATGATGAGGAAAAATAACCAGAGTCAGTTCCTTCTCCAATGGCGACTCCACAACCAACGAACTCAGTAAATCAATTAGACAAAGGAAAACAACCCATGAATCGAGTAAAAGAAAATGAGAAGCAACAAAATGAGGCTTCCCAAAAGTAATTCTACTGATTCAAATATTTTGGAGAAGATTGTTACTGTACTTGAGCAACAAATATCTAGAAGAACCTGAGAAAACTGTTAAACAAAATCAAACTTTCAGTTTGTCCAAAGAGTTATAAAAAGTTAAAATTCAAGTACCCTTGCTTGAGTTAGCTAAGACACTTGGATATAAGAAGGAAATTGAAAATTTTATTAATCTCTCTCAGTCTGATGATGTTGGTGATATTGTGAATTTGCAATAAGAAAAACCAGTGGTCACCTTTGCTCCTCATGTTGAACAGGTAGATTCCTCTGTTTCTCCTTTTTATATATCAGTGCTTCTACACGATTTCATTATGCATAATTGTATGTTAGATTCTGGTGCATCACATAACCTTATTCCATTATCTGTGATGAAAGAACTAAATTTACAAATCACTAAGCCCTATAGATACTGTGACAACCTCATTAAGAGTTAACTAGTATTAACTAGTTAAACACAATTTGCTTATTTTTATTTTCTAGCAAGAAAGACTTAATTGTTATGTTTATGAAACAAATTATTATTTTATTTTTTGTTATTGAGTTAATTGGAGGAATTAATGAGTAAAATTAAAATCTTTTAAGCTGATGGTAAAAAGTTTCCAAGAATAGGAGGTGGTTGGGGACAGTTGGAAAACAGTTACCTACTCCTCTAAGAATAAAGTTGAATCCAAGGAGAGGAGTAGGGGTTCTATGCACAATTGGTATAGGGGAGTATTTTCTAGAGTTGGTGGTGACCAGTTGAAGATAACTCACAGCAACCCTTGTGAAGCCAAAACTTTCTGAGTTTGACTGGATTGGCCATCTAGAGGTCATAGCAGAAAGAGGTATATATTCCACTATTAACCCGTGGCACCGTCCAGATTCTGGAGCTAGGGGGCAAGTGGAGGATGTAATAGCCTCCCTTGAATGGTTGGGAGGACTGCATCTTAAAATCCAGATAAGTATTACTGTGTAATTATAAGCAGGTTATTCAAAATTTGAAAGGATTGCTTTACAGTATTACTGTTGTTGGGTTACTGTCTTATTATGAAAACCTGTAAATTATGTGTATGTTGTTTACAAATGCGAGAGACAGAAATAAAGTTGTAGACAGTTTGTTCTCTAGATTTATGGAAATATACTATGGAAATTACTGGTAATAAAACCTAGTTTATTTCTTTATTTTCATAATATGATAAAGTTACAGTTTAAATCCCTGTAATTTGTGAGAAAATACAGAGAACTGATAGCTATGTATTACAAATAATATATATATCAGAAGTAGCATAGTTTACTATAAGAAAACAGAATATGTTGTTTAAAACCTTGTATGAGAAGAATATAGACCATATATTTTTTTTCTTTTTTTGTTACTGTGGAGTATACTGATGAAAACAATTTATATAGGAGTGATTCTATTAAGAAAAAAAAACCGCATAACAAACTTTGCATGTATAAGTCATAAGATAACCAGAACCAAGGGATTAGAGCCGATGGACTGTCGACCCTAGTTCTGGGCAAAAACCCAAATCAGGGGTGCATCGTCCATGGCTGTTAACCCCATTTCTATACATAGGCGTTATGAATCGATGGCCCAGACACCGCAAGGAGTATCTAATATATAATCAAGAAGTATTAGAATATAAAAATCACATAACTCAGTGAAAAACGAGCAAATAGAAAAAATGCGAAGTTCTCAGTGCTAGTAAAATTATCAATCATTTCTTAACGGTATAAAAGAGATAACTGTTAAAAATTAAATAACTGTGCATTTTCATGATTTAGGCAACATGTCTCTTTTTAACTAATAAAAGAAAAATAACCCAGAAACTTTCATCCGCTAACTGCGAGAGTATTTGCATGCAAGTAAAGACTAAGAGTTCTAGGTAAGAAAACCCTTATAAACTAGAAATGGCATAGAATGAGTTCATTGCGAAAATGGAAAACAGAAAGATTTCATTGCAAAGTAAAATATTATAGTAGAACAAATAAAATGTGCATTGTAGAGCATAGTCAAACTACAATAAAACTTAGCCATGAAATAGAGTTATTATGCTCACGGAAACTCCCTTAAATTTGGGATTAAACCCTAGTACAATCTTTTACAAAATTATTACAAATATCATTCAAAAACCTCGGTTGGGGTTTTAAACCCTCAACTAAGAAATTACACATTTCTAAGAAGAAGTCAAGTTCTACTAGCTAGAACCAGAGCGACATATTGAAAACCTATGGTTTGATCTTCCTTGAAGACTGAAGGGTACCTGAGAAATGCAGAGGAAGAAATATCAACTGGGAATCAAAGCATCTACATCATGTATCCTAGGAAAGAGACTCTTCCGGGAGTAAAGTAGGTGAGGACCACATACCTGTGCCAGTGAAAACGGAGGCTAGTGGTTAATGAAAGCTTACAAAAAATCATAGGTAACTTCAGCAAATAAACCCTGTAAATCATGGGAGAAAACGTTACCTGAAGAGGGGTGAGAAATCCTTTGGGGCCGCTCTGCAAGAATATTGAACCATGTAAATTAACTTCTAAATTCCAGACTAAATAAATAGATCTAAGTTAAACTCTGTATAACTATGGAGAAATATATTTCTTTATACCTGTGAAAACTCGCAAAAAGGCTCATTTCCTTTGCATCTGTTGTAGCTGGCCGGTCTTGCAGAGTAATACATCTCAGTAGAAGATAGTCAATATAACAAAGCTCAGCTGGAAATGCTGACACCATCGATGTTATAGAAATTAAAACTAAAAGTGAATAGTAGAGTGGATTAGCAAATTAATGGAGTAAAATGCACGAAGAAAACTTACACATAAGGGTATTTGAGGGGAGCTCGCTTAGGAGGAGCCAAGCTCTGAAAATGCCAAGTTTTCTCCATCAAAGTAAACCCTATACTCTCTGTTAGCGGCAGAGCCTCTACTGTGAATTTTCCCTCGAAAAATAGCATGGAATCTGAGGCCAGGCTACCAGCTGTCCCGACTATTAACTAGCCAATACCGCAAAAATTAATGGGAATTGACAAACAATATCACGTCCAGGAAATGGTAAGGCCAAGTGGCCTAACACGAAATTCAAAGAATCCAATGTCTAGATCATGTATTAATTTCTTTAATGAGTGGACGGATAATTTTTTTTAATATAAATATATATAGCTATTGAATCTATGTATGGATTGGGCAGTAATTCATACTAAAGCAAAGTTTCCAAGTTTATAAATGTTCCAAATTAAAGACATATAATAAAGAGATTTTAATTATAATTCCAATGATTGCTAAGGTCTGCAATGATGTTCAATATCAAGCAGAATCTTCGTATTGTTTAATATTACTATCATATGATACGTGAATATAAATTTTTTATTTATTGATGGTAAATAATGTTTGGGTGTTAGTGACAAGTGGTATCAGAGCCGGTTGCTACACTGGGATCCTAAGGGTCTACAAACAGTAAAGTTGTGTATTTGATTAGTGCACACAGAGAGGGAGAACCAGTGACAATGAGAAGAACGATAGCATCACAATCACAACCAGAGGAAACTCAAGCACCAACAGTCATGAATCTAGAGATGTGGGTTCATTTAAGTTTAGAACAACATCAAAAGACTAGTCGATTGCTCGAAGAATAGCAACACCAAACTGGTTTTTTGTTGAACACAATGCAGAAATTACAAGAGGAAATGTTAAGACTCAGAAAGGACAATGAGCGATTGCTGCAAGATCAAGAGAAAATTTTAAAAAGTTTATCAGACAAACAAAATCAGGAGATGGGACATCCCAGTGCTGAAAAAGAATTATTAGCAGAACAAGAAGATCAGAAAAATAGAAACAACACTATAGGCAGAACTGAAAAGAGTCCCTCCCAGAAGAGCAAAAACAGGAATTATAATGAGGCTAAGTCGGGAAATTTGTCTTACCAGCAAGACAATAAGAGACAGAAAGTGGAATTATAGGGGGAGTTTCGCAAAATTAAACCACCAAATTTTGATGGTGAGGTTGAGGAGGTGGCTGAAGCTTTGTTAATTAATATAAACAAGAACTTCCAGGTGTATGAATATAGTAGAAATCTGAGGGCCATATTGGCTATATAACAGTTACGGGAAAAGGCCACTCTGTGGTGGGAAGAAGTGAAAAATGTACATAGTATTGATGAACAGGACATCACTTGGGAGTTGTTCCAATAGTATTTCAAAGACAAGTATTTGACAAAAAGGTTTTATGATGATAAGGCTAAGGAATTCCATGATTTATGGTTGGTTCATATTACCATGGACGATTATGTCACTAAATTCATTTCCCTACTACGCTATGTTCCTTATCTCCAAGAGGAAAAGGCCAAAGTGCAGAGGTTTCTGAGTAGTCTACCTACTCATATGAGAGAATGGATAGAATTTGTTAATCCTCAGACCATGGATGAAGCCACCCGTAAAGCCCGGATGTGCTATCAGCAGTCCAATGCAAAAGGTGAAGGAGGGAAAAGTTGGCAGCCAAAGAAAAACCAGAAACATAATTCCAATTTTAAAAGCAGTAAAAGTGGAAATTCTAAAGGCACAGCACGAAATTCCATCAGTAAGCAATTTGGAAAAAATTACCAAAGAATTAAATGGCTAGGGGAAGAGAAGCCCACAGAGGCATCTAGCAAGCCGGAGCAGGGACAGACCACAAAACCTCCTTTGCAATGTTAGGGCTATGGAGAGGGTCATTATTTTAAAAAATTTCCACAGTGAAATAAAAGTGAAACTGTAGAAAATATGCAGGAGGCATCTACAGTAGGGGATGTGGCGCGTAACATACCTCGCATCAATGTAGCCTTGGAAGATCGACAGGCTGATTTTCAGCCCACAATGATCGAGCTAGAAGGTACTTTACTAACTAAACCTGTTTCAATTTTGGTAGATCCTGGAGAAATTTTGAGTTATGTGAGTCCCAAGTTAGTGGAAATGTGTAAATTGAAGGAACAAAAATTTAAGAATTATTGGCTAGTAAAACTAGCTATTGGGGCAAAACGAAAGGTAATAGCAAAAGTTCCTAACTGTGTGTTGGAAGTGGCAGAACAACAGCTACAAGTCGATATAAATATCTTACCACTAGGGTATTATGATGTATTATTGGGTATGGACTGGTTGGAAAGACACTGGACCCTAGTGGACTGCAAAGAAAATATTATCTACTTCATAATGCAAGATGGCACGCGAAAATAAATTCAAGGAATTAAAAATCCTGTGCAATTACGACCAATAACAACATCCCAAATGGGTAAGTGTATCAGAAAGGGATGTCAACTGTATGCAATACAAGTAGGATATGCATAATCCAAGGAAAAGGCTCCAATAATGGAAGATATTCCTGTAGTACAGGAATTTTTGGATGTATTTCCAGAAAACATTCTTGGTTTGCCACCCAAGAGGGATATTGACTTTACCATTGAATTGCTGCAAGGAGCCTCTCCGGTGTCAAGAGCCCCTTATAGAATGAGCGTGCCAGAACTAATAGAACTAAAGATACAACTACAAGAACTGTTAGATAAAGGTTATATCTATCCAAGTGTGTCTCCATGGGGAGCACCAGTCCTATTTGTCAAGAAGAAAGACGAGACTTTACGCATGTGTATGGATTACAGGTAGCTTAATAAGTTGACGGTTAAGAACAAATACCCCTTACCAAGAATCGATGACTTATTCGATCAATTAAGAGGGGCTAAGGTGTTTTCTAAGATAGATTTAAGATCTGGATATCATCAAATTCGGATCAAAGATGAAGATATTTGCAAATCAACATTCTGCACATGTTATGGGCATTATGAGTTTGTAGTGCTGCCCTTCGGATTGACAAATGTGCCAGCAACCTTTATGAGGTTGATGCATGGAATCTCTCATCAGTATTTGGATAAATTTGTGCTTATTTTCATAGAAGACATTCTGATATATTCAAAAATCAAGGAGGAGCATAAAGAACATTTGAGGATAGTTTTGGAAATGCTGAGAAAGCATCAACTTTATGCTAAGTTTAGCAAGTGTGATTTCTTTAAAATAGAAATCCAGTATCTGGGACATGTTATTTCAGCTAAAGGAATAGCTATTGACCCAGAAAATATAAAAACTATTATGGAATGGCGAGTACCTTAGAATGTAGCTAACATTAGATCGTTTATGGGTCTAGCTAGATATTATAGAAGGTTCATAGAAGGATTTTCTAAAATTTCTTTTCCTATCACATCCTTGCAGAAGAAAGGAAAGCCTTTCAAATGGACAAATGAATGTCAGAACAGCTTTGAAAAGCTGATGCAACTATTGACTATAGCACCGGTACTGAGGGTAGCTGACCCTGACAAAGACTATGAAGTTTGTACTAATGCCAACAAGGAAGGAGTGGGAGAAATATTAACTCAAGAAGGAAAAGTAATAGATTATGAGTCTAGAAAATTGAAATATCATGAACAGAAATATTTTTCTTATGATCTAGAGCTTACAGCCATGGTGCATGCTCTTCGGGTGTGGAGGCATTATCTACTGGGTAAGAGATTTGTACTTAAAACAAACCATAACAGCTTGACTAATTATTTTAAGCAAGAAGATTTAAATTCTAGACAAGAAAGATGGAATGCCTTTTTGAGTGAATTTTACATGGACATACAACATGTTAAGGGGAAGGAAAATCAATTTGCTACACGTTAAGCAGAAAAATACACGGTATTTATGCCTTATATTGTAATTAGCTAGAAATCCAACTGATGAAACAGTTAAAAGAAGAAGCACAAAAAGACCCAGAATATAAATTCTTGTGGTAGCAAATCGAAGAAGATAAAAATAAAGGAAAAACATCCGAGTTTGGAAAGAATGAAGATTAGGTGTTAACTTTTCGAGGGAGAATTTATGTGCCCAATCGAACAAGTCTAAAGGAGTTAATAATGAGTGAGTTCCACTGCAGCAATTATGCTAGCCATCCAGGATATCAAAAGATGCTTACTGCAATAAGAAAGACATATTTTTGGCCAGGTATGTGCAAAAATATTGCTGAGTATCTAAGTAAATGTTTGGAATGTCAGCAGGTCAAGGTGGAGCACCAGCATCCTACAGGGCTATTGCAGCCCATACCCATCCCTGAATGGAAGTGGGAGGTTATTTCCTTAGATTTCATCACGGATTTACCACGAACAAAAGGACAAAATAACTTTATTATGGTAGTGTAGATAGATTAAGTAAGTCTTCCCATTTCATGCCTATACAATCTACATACAAGAGGGTACAAATTGCAGATATATTTATGAAGGAAATATTTAGGTTGCATGGCATACCTAAGACTGTGATTTCAGATCAGGATGTTAAGTTTACATCCGCATTTTAGAAAACTTTGTATTTTGGTCTGGGAACACAAATACACTTTAGTACTGCCTATCATCCTCAGACTGATGGGCAGACAGAATGGGTAAACCAAGTTCTGGAAGACATGCTGCACATGTATGTGATGTAGTATCCAACCAAGTGGGAAGACTACTTGCACCTTGTGGAGTTTTCATATAAAAATGGGTACCGGGAATCTCTGAGAATGAGTCCCTTTGAGGAATTATATGGTAGACAATGTCGTACACCTATAAAATGGAGCAGTCCTAAAACGAAATTATTGTTGGGACCTGAAATGCTAGCTAAAATGGAAGCTAAAGTAAAAAGAATAAGGCAGAATATGAAGGCTGCGCAAGATAGACAAAAGATTTACACAGAAAATAAAAGGTCCTACCGTGAATTTTTAATAGGGGACCACGTATACGTAAGAATTAAGCCCAAGAGAAGTACCATGAGATGGACCTCCTGTGCCAAATTGGCTCCCTGGTACTGTGGACCTTTCCAAATACTGGAAAGAGTGGGACCAATAGCCTATAGATTAGCCTTACCCAGTCATATTCAAGTACATAATGTGTTTCATGTGTCCTTACTGAAGCGATATGTACATGATGAAAAACATGTGATTCATTGGCAAAGAATTCAGGTAGGAAAAAGGATAGGAATCCTAACTTAAAGTTCTGAATAATTGATGCATACTGACTTGAAAACACTTTGTTTTTCAGGTATAACCGAGCGAAGAGTTTCTGGTCAAGCCCCAACGCATACTTGACAGAAGAGAAATTGAACTCCGCAAATGAGTAGTTATCTAGGTGAAAGTGTAGTGGAAGCACTTCGGACCGGATGAAGCTACTTGCGAGGACGAGAAATTTATGTGGGAAGTTTACCCAGAGCTCTTCACAGAGCTAAGCTGAAACACCAAGGATGGTGTTACTTCTAGGGGGGGAAGATGTGACAGCCTCCTTAAGAGTTAACTAGTATTAACTAGTTAAACACAATTTTCTTATTTTTATTTTCTGGAAAGAAAGACTTAATTGTTATGTTTATGAAACAAATTGTTATTTTATTTTTTGTTATTGAGTTAATTGGAGGAATTAATGAGTAAAAATAAAATATTTTAAGCTGATGGTAAAAGTTTCCAAGAATAGGAGGTGGTTGGGGACAGTTGGAAAATAGTTACCTACTCCTTTGAGGATAAAGTTGAATCCCAGGAGAGGATTAGGGGTTATGTGCACAATTGGTATAGGGGAGTATTTTCTAGAGCTGGTGGTGACCAGTTGAAGATAACTCATAGCAACCCTTGTGAAGTCAAAACTTTCTGAGTTTGACTAGATTGGGCATCCAGAGGTCATAGCAGAAAGAGGTATCTATTCCATTGTTAACCCGTGGCACCATCCAGATTCTGGAGCTAGGGGGCAAGTGGAGGACTTAATAGCCTCCCTTGAATGGTTGGGAGGACCGCAGCTTAAACTACTTAATCCAGATAAATATTACTTTGTAATTATAAGCAGGTTATTCAAAAGTTGAAAAGATTGCTTTACAGTATTACTGTTGCTGGGTTACTGTCTTATTATTAAAACCTGTAAATTATGTGTTTGTTGTTTACAAATGTGAGAGACAGAAATAAAGTTGTAGAAAGTTTGTTCTCTAGATTTATGGAAATATACTATGGAAATTATTGGTGATAAAACCTAGTTTATTTCGTTATTTTCATAATATGATAAAGTTACAGTTTAAATCCTTGTCTGTTGTGAGAAAATACAGATAACTGATAGCTATGTATTACAAATAATATATATATCAGAAGTAGCATAGTTTACTATAAGAAAATAGAATATGCCGTTTAAAACCTTGTATGAGAAGAACAGAGACCATATATTATTTTTCATTTTTGTTACTGTGGAGTAAACTGATGAAAACAATTTATATAGGAGTGATTCTATTAAGAAAAAAAACCTCAGAAGAAACTTTTCATGTATAAGTCATAAGATAACCAGAACTAGGGGATTAGAGCCGACGGACTGTCGACCCTAGTTCTGGGAAAAAACCCAAATCAGGGGTACATCATCTGTGGCTGTTAACCCCATTTCTATACACAGGCGTTATGAATCAGTGGCCCGGACACTGCAAGGAGTATCTAATATATAATCAAGAAGTATTAGAATATCAAAATCACATAACTCAGTGAAAAACAAGTAAATAGAAAGAACGCGAAGTTCTCAGTGATAGTAAAGTTATCAACCATTTCTTAACGGTATAAAAGAGATAACTGTTAAAGATAAATGAGCTTGCATTTTCATGATTCAGGCACCATGTCTCTTTTTAACTAATAAAAGACAAGGAACCCATAAAATTTCATCTGCTAACTACGAGAGTATTTGCATGCAAGTAAAGACTAAGAGTTCTAGGCAAGAAAACCCTTCTAAACTGGAAACGACATAGAATGAGTTCATCGTGAAAATGAAAAACAGAAATATTTCATTCCAAAGTAAAAGATTACAATAGAAAAAATACAATGTGCATTGTAGAGCATAGGCAAACTAAAATAAAACTTAGCCATGAAACAGAGTTATTATGCTCATGGAAACTTCCTTAAATTTGGGATTAAACCCTAGTATAATCCTTTACAAAATTATTACAAATATCATTTGAAAACCTAGGTTGGGGTTTTAAACCCTCAACTAATAAATTACACATTTCTAAGAAGAAGTCAGGTTCTATTAGCTAGAACCAAAGCGACATATTGAAAACCTAGGGTTTGATCTTCCTTGAAGACTGAAGGGTACCTGAGAAATGCACAAGAGTAAATATCAACTGGGAATCGAAGCATCTACATCATGTATCCTAGGAAGGAGACTTTGCCGGGAGTAAAGCAGGTGAGGACCATATACCTGTGCCAGTAAAAAAGGCGGCCAGTGGTTAGTGAAAGCTTACAAAAAATAAGAGGTAAGTTCAGCCAATAAACCCTGTAAATCATGGGAGAAAACGTTACTTGAAGAGGGGTGAGAACTCCTTTGAGGCCGCTCTATAAGAATATTGAACCACGTAAATTAACTTCTAAAGTCCAGAATGAATAAATAAGTCTAAGTTAAAATCTGTATAACTATGGAGAAAGTTGTTTCTTTATACCTGTGAAAACTCGCAAAAAGGCTCATTTCCTTTGCATCTGTTGTAGCTGGCCGGTCTTGTAGAGTAATACATATCTGTAGAAGATAGTAAATATAACAAATCTCAGCTGGAAATGCTGACAGCATCGATGTTATAGAAAGTAAAAATAAAAGTGAATAGCAGAGTGGATTAGCAAATTAATGGAGTAAAATGCACGAAGAAAACTTACACATAAGGGTATTTGAGGGGAGCTTGCTCAGGAGGAGCCAAGCTCTGAAAACGCCGCGTTTTCTCCATTAGAGTAAACCCTATACTCTATGTTAGCTGTAGAGCCTCTACTGTGAATTTTCCCTCAAAAAATTGAGTGGAATCCGAGGCCAAGCTAACAGTTTCCCCATCTATTAACTAGCCAGTACCGCCAAAATTAATGGGAATTGACAAACCATATCACGACCAGAAAATGGTAAGGTCAAGTGGCCTAATGCGAAATTCAAAGAATCCAATGTATGGATCATGTATTAATTTCTTTAATGAGTGGACGAATAAATTTTTTTAATATAAATATATATAGCCATCGAATCTGTGTATGGATTGGGTAGTAATTCATACCAAAGAAAATTTTCCAAGTTTATAAATGTTCCAAATTAAAAGACATATAATAAAAAATTTTTAATTATAATTCCAATGATTTCTAAGGTCTTCAATGATGTTCAATATCAAGCAAAATCTTCGTATTGTTTAATATTACTATTGTATGCTACGTGAATAGATTTTTTTTTATTGATGGTAAATAATGTTTGGGTGTTAGTGACATATACCTTTATTTATTTGATTCAAAGAGGGTGAAGTGTGTTTGGCTTATCAAAGACATGGTGGTTTCTTTGGATCAAATTCCAGCCAAGAGTATCATGATGGATGTAGTAGTTGCAGATATTCCTACCAGATTTGGTATGTTGTTGTCTAGATCTTGGGAAGAAAAGCTTTGAGAAGTCTTAAAACTGGACTTCACATATGCAACCATTCCTGTCTTTAATGGGGAAGAGAGAAGATTATACAGAGAAACCATATTTTTTAAGACTACCACAAAGAAGGATGCAAATAATTCCCCTATCTATGGTCAAGAGAAGGAGGATCTCTCTTGTTTTATGCTGCATGAAGATGCATAATTTGTTGAAGATTCAAAGAAGTAGCCTTCTTCAGCAAGTGTACATAAGGAGCTAAATTCAAATAAAATTTGGAAGTGTTATTTTGATGGTGCCTACTCAAAGGATGAGCTAAGTATGAAGCGTTGATTTTGAGTCTTCAAACTACTAAACAAATGGGAATTCAATATATTTCCATGTTTGGTGATTCCGAGTTACTTATAAGTCAGATTAAGAATTGATGTCAAACCAAGCATCCGAGATTGAGGTCTTATAGTAATGAAGTGTGGTACCTTATTGAAAATTATTTTGAAGCCTTGAGTCTTTAGTTTATTCCAAGAGAAGAAAATAGAATGGAAGATTCACTGGCAGTTGCATCGAGTACATTTAAGCCACCAATTAATCCAAGGCTGAGATATGAGATTGAGTTGAGACATAGGCCTTCAATTCCTAATTATATAAAGCATTGGCAGGTTTTTGAGGATGATGAGCATATCAATAATTTCTGAATAATGATTGGAAATTTTTAAGACAGTGAAATAGATCAAGAAAGTGAACAATTTGATCAGAATGATGTACTCAAAAACCTGAAACAATCAATAGGTGATCAGAAGGTAATTCAGTTCAAGGATAATACAGTGCCTAGATGTTTGGTTCCTCTTGAAAGATTTTTTGATGCTAATGATGTAGCAGTGAACCAGAAGAGAGTATCTCAGGATGGAGAAACTGATGACTGTAATTTAGTAACTCAGCAGGAGCCAAAAATGGCTAAGTTGTTTAAAGGAGTTCCTAAGGATTATAAAGAAAGATATCTTGATATTTTCAAGAAATATATGGATATGTTTTCATGGTCATATGAAGATTTAAAGACGTATGATTTAGATATTATTCAGCATAAAATACCACTGAAAGATGGGGTTAAGCCTCACAGGCAGAAGCTCAGGCAGATTAATCCACTGTTACTTTCCCCAATTGAAAAATAGGTGAAGAAACTGTTGCAAGAAAAAATCATAGTTCCACTTAGATACTCAGGTTGGGTTTCAAATCTAGTTCCTGTTAGGAAGAAGAATTGAGAGATAAGATTATTTGTTGATCTTAGGAACTTGAACAGAGCTTCCCTGAAGGATAAATATCCTTTTCCAAAGATGGATTATGTTTTGCAAAAAGTGAATAGAGCTCATAGGTTGTCCATGGTTCATGGTTTCTGTGGGTACAATCAAGTAGATGTTGAAAATGAAGATCGGAAATAAAACAACTTTTACCACACCTTGGGGAACATTCATGTATGCCAGAATTCCATTCAGTATCATAAATGTAGGTGCTAATTTCCAGAGGGAAATGGATGTAGAGTTTGTGGGTGACAAATTTGTAGTCATATATTTGGATGATGTGACTATTTTTTCAAATTATGATGATGAGCACTTGGAGCATCTGTAGAAGGCTTTCCTAAAATGCAGGAAGTTTGGGTTATCATTGAATCCTAAGAAACCTTTGTTTACTTTGGAGGAAGGTAAGTTGCTAGGACATATAGTTTCAAATCAGGGGGTAAAAATTGACCCAGCAAGAGCTGAGGCTATAAAAACAATACCATCGCCTAGAAGTAAAAAATATATTCAAAGATTTATAGGGAAGATTAATTTTCTGAGAATATTTGTCCCAAATTATGCTGAGATTTTCAGGAACATAACAGATATGTTGAAGAAAAATGCTGAAGTGAAATGGGATAAATATGCAAGAGAATCATTTGCTAGAATTAAAGAGGCTCTTCAAGAAGTTCCAGTACTGATCAGTCCATATTATCAAAAGCCTTTCCAAATATTTTCATTTGCATCACCTTCAACCATTATTGTTGTGTTGCTACAGAAGAATGAAGAGGGAAATGAGCAACCTGTAACATTTTTCAGTAAATTTCTCAAAGATGTAGAACTCAAATACAATATCCTAGAGAAGCAGGCATATTCTTTATTTAAATCATCAAAAGCTTTCAGGACTTATGTACTTCATTCTCAAATAGTAGCATATGTACCTAATTCAGATGTAAAATATGTGATAGTTCAAAGTGATGTGGAGGGGAAAAGAGGAAAATGGATTGCCAAAATCCAAGAATATGATTTATATATTAAGCCTACTAAGTTGGTCAAAGGACAAGGATTAGAAAAATTGTTGACAGAATCTAAATTCCAAGCTCTGGGGATTAATCTGCTTGCACCTTTGGATGAAGTAGGTTAGGAAACAAATCATATTATCACAAAGTCAGCAATCAAGTATAAATTTCTCTGCTCAGATTGTTATAAGGATATTATTCACTATTTGTTCTTTTTCTCTTATCCTCCCTCAATCAACAAAATAAATTATATAGCTCTTAAACTCAAATCTCGACCTTATGTTATAATGGATGCTAAATTATATTGGAAAGATCCTATTGGTTTTTTGTTGCTATGTTTGACAGAAGGAGAATCAATGGAAGTTATCAAAGAATACCATGAATGTTTGTGTGGGGGTCATTATAGCTGGAAAGTCACTGCTCATAAAATCCTCAAATCAGGTTTTTAATAGCCTTCCTTTTCCTGATGTATATAGAGTGGTTAGAAGTTGCCAGAAATGCCAATTGTTTGCAAAGAAAAAAAGGTTAGCTCCTCTACCTCTTCTCCCTGTTTTTGTTGAAGAACCCTTTAGACAATGGGGATTTGATTTCAGTGGAGAAACCAATCCACCATAAAGTGGGTAGTTCAAGTGGATTCTAACTACCACTGATTATTTTACAAAGTTGGTGGACTCAATACCTACCAGAAAAGAAAATGATTTGGTAGTAATAAAGTTTTTGGAAGAGAACATCTCCAGCAAATTTTGATGTACAGTGAATATTGTAATAGACAATGCTCAAGTATTCAACTCAGTCAAATTAATTAATTTTTGTCAAATATATAATTTGATCTTGTCCCATTCTACAACATATCATCCTCAAGGGAATGGACTTGATGAATCCTCCAACAAGACATTGGTGAAGATGTTGAAGAAAACAATTAATGAGAATCAGAATAATTGGGATTAAAAGTTGATATTTTCTCCCTCGGTAGTGAGAATGACTACTAGAATATCTATTGGTAAGTCTCCTTATGAGTTAGTATATGGCACTCAATATTTTTTCCCACTCAGCTAGCTAGACCAGTAATTTATTTTCTTCAAGAAGCACCAGAAGAGCCTAATGCATTGATAAGAAGACTAAATAATGTAATAGAATTGAGTGAGAGAAAGAATAAAGTCAGGGAAAAATTAGTCACATATCAGGAGAAAATGAAGTCCATATTTGATAGAAAGGCAAAGGAGATTCTATTCCAAACTGAAGATTTGGTATTAAGATGGGATACCAGAAGAGAAGAAAAAGAAAAGAATGGTAATTTTGATCCTCTCTGGTATGCCCCATACAGGATTATTGAAGCCAAATCAAATAACACTTTTATGCTGGAGAATGGTGATGGAGAAATAGTATAATTTCTTGTGAATGGGAAGTGTTTAAAGAATTATTTCTGGCACTAAAGATTGACAGTTCACCACTATACATATTTTGTTTTCTTCATTGTACATTTTTCATCAAACAATATTTGACTCTATGCTCGAGGTGAAGGCACTAATATGCAGGTTCTTAGTGTTTCATGGCAAAAAACACTATCCCCAGGTGGAGCCAGATGTTGTGGATCATTTGCAATATCCTTTTATTTTAATTTTGAAAAATACATAAAAATAGAAAACTACTAAAAAGATATGTTAAAGTATTAAAGTTCATATACTTTAGCATAAAAATATTTATGCTCATTATATTAAAGTTAAAAGTTGAAATAATTTTAGGCTTTCTGAAGGCGGATCCAAGTTCAAAGTTTAAATATCGATTACTTTATCGAGCGGGATTCGATGATTTATTAAGCACTGAGCAAAGGGCTCAACCCGCAGGCACTTCTATCACGTGTGTTAACACAGAGGGTGCCTCTGCAGTTGACTGCAGGAGTAACCCAGATGAATGGTCGAGATTGAATATGGGGGCATAGGCCAAATGAATCCTTCGTACCTTGAGGCGCCCCACAGTGACGTTTGCTGCCAAGTTTGTTACAGTTTTCATCCACGTCAGGATTTCTTAACGATCTATTGGCGCATCTTATCAGCATTTAAGTTCAAAGCTACGCCACCTATTTAAGTGAAATTATCATTCTTTATGAAATTATCATTGGTTAGTTGGTGTTTGAAGTTTTTTTGTGCTGCATCTTTTTCAGTTTTTTTTCACCCTATCAATTATTGGTCACCCTGTAAGTTGTCGACCATCCCTAAGTTAAACTATGGCTAAATTCTCATCACTGTTAGGTTCTTCTAGTCACATCCCTCTCATAGATACTGAGAGGGATATCCAGGATACATATTTTTCCCTTGACCACCTTTGTTTTTACCAACAAGTCTGCCTAAATGATAAGAATTCTGTAATTTACACCACCATGGAAAAAACTAGTGTGTTGTCTGCATGTATCCCAAAATCTCATATTTTTCCTAAATTTATCCATTGGCTAGTGTCTATTATGTACCTTGGGAAATTTTTTGTAATGAATTGTGTTCTGCATGTGTCGGCTAAGTTAATTCGCCAAGCCCTTTGTTTCCCTGAGTCGGAGTCATATATCCAATTATCTGATGATTCCTTGATAGCATAATATGACAGTCTTGTAGGTCAAGATTTTAATCAATTCATTCATTTTTTGAAGCCAAATACATGGCAGTTTGAACCTGATAGTAAAGAGTTCCCTATGGAGGTTTTTAATATTGAAGTCAAAGTGGTGTTGAGCTACATTGCAAATATTTTGGGAAAAGATGGCGACAGTACAATGGACAAGTCAATTTTGGGGATGTTCATCATGATGATGAAGCCAGGAGTGGTGCTGGATATTTCATCCAATTGGCAAGAAGTTTTTAACTCTCAGCTCATGAGCTTATCATTAACGGGTTCATTCAGGTTTCCCTCACTTATTTTTTACTTATTTTTATATCAAGATGTAGAAGAATTCATGCATCCAGGGTTACACATTATGGATATGAATAAGAGGAGACAATCTATAATATTTTGGACAGATTTAGTGAGAAAATAACATAATGAGGGTGGTTTGCTTCATTTTTCTAGTCAATTTATGTCTTCTTCATATAAAGTTTTGAATGCAAGTTCTCCCCCTTGTTTTTTTCCCAAAGCACAAGAGTTCTTGCATTTGGGGGCAAGTTGTAAATTTGGTGATTGGTTTGTTTTCGAAGATTATTCTGAAATTAGACTTTATGGATCTAGTGTAGAACCTTATATGCTTCTTTTTTTTGTCCCTATGAGATTATTTTCTCTGGAATTTATTAGGCAAAGTCTAAATGTTGACCAAATTCACTTTGTGCCAATGAAGAAGGGTCATATGTTCAACTTGCCAAGTATTGTGGGTCCCTTTGTAGTTAATATGAGACAATAATTTGATGAAGTCACTCAAACGTTAGATGGAATGCACTTACTGTTAGGAGAGAAGTGGGCTTATGACCCTCACAATGTCATTTCTAGTAGAATAATTGATAATCGATATTCAACCTTCATTCATGAGAGCAGACCAAATCTTGAAAAAATGGCAAGTAAAGATGTTGTGAGTTAAGTAAGTTCAAATGTTCAGACTCCTGCTATATCAGAAAAATAAAATAAAAGAGGTAAAGAGGTAGTTGTTGATTCAGAGGACAAGGAATAGAAACCTGAGAAGAGATCAAAGTTAAATGAAGAGTCTGCAGATACTCAACCTAGTTTTCATTATAGTTGCTGTTTCGGGGATTTAACACCCTAGAGGTTGGTTGGGATTCAACCTCCACAGAGCAGGGGTGTACTACTTAACAGAGACTCACACGATCATGCACAGTCATGAAAACGAAATAGAGCAGAATGAGAGGTTTACCCGTTGGTCCTACGTTTGAAGTAGATCCACGTGGAGTTCAAACTCCCTGCAACCGTCCTTCCTCTTTCACCTGAAATACAAGAAGAAACCAGCACAAAGGACAAGTTGTACAGTATATTTCTACTCTATATGTTAGTGAGATTCATATAAAACATTAAATAAATCATCATGAATGCTTGTATAACAAATATTCTTCATACATTAAAGCATACACTAACACGTTTACTTTGGGAACAGCATGATACTTCTGTATTATAAAAATAGTACGTACAAAAGTAAGTGGAGAGATCACCTGATCCTTCCAAGGCCTTCGCAGACCGTCGTCCGGATCCGTCCAGCCCTTGCCTCGCTAAGACTCCTTCCAAATGAGTGCACACGAGATAACATATAAAGGGATGTATCTCAAGGAAACAAGGGTTTCCTGAAATGAACTGGGAAAGTGCAGGAGGCACGGGGAATCAGACTTGGATTGGGGAAATACCAACAGAGTATAATAATAATCATTCTCTCTCTCCCTTAGGCCATACATATGAGGTCTTTTTATAGTCCCTCCAAGTAGTTTCAGCAGTTGGAAACAGTTGGCCACGGGCTGGGGTGGTTGAACTACCCGAGTAACCATCAACCCAGCGCGAAATTAGGGATTTTTATATATTTTTTAATCATTAAAATGGCATACGCGGAAAAGTCTAGCTGTACTCGCGTATACACGCGGAAAAACACGGGCATAGTCGCGTATGAAGGATTTTCCACTTTTTTTAAGTGAATTTGTCCAAGTCTGTAGGAATGGGTGCCCATAAAGCCATGTAGCAATCATGAATCATGTCAAGGTGAGAAATGATGCTATAACAGTTGCGAGATGAAAAAAATGTCCCTGCTACACCGAGGAGGCATGAGAGAAATCAGGATCAAGTGCCTCTAATTAAACAAATGTTTTCCCAAATTTTAGAGAGGAATCAGAATATGAAGGAAATTATGGAAGCTCAAGCTGAGTAAAAAATAGATCCAGAACAAACAAGACTTCTAACTACAATGGATCTTGAAAAATATCAATTCAAAATTGCCCTTTTAAATCCTTCTGATATGTCAATTGGTTCTTCCAACAATTTCAATACTGTAAATTTGACTGTAGATGTGACGAAAATCCCATTCCTGGATAAAGTGAATCTACACATGAAAACAGGTCTGCTAATTGTAAATGACCTAACAAAAACTAATGCAATGGCAATGAACGCAAAGAATATTCTTGGAAATGTGATAAAGCAGTTGAAGTTAGAAAAAGCCAATTCAAGGGCTTTGACAATTCAAAACAAAGAGCTTAAAAAGATCATAGTGAAGATTGGAGTAGATCCAAATGATAGGTCTGATGTGCAGAAGCTTCTACAAAGTGTTGAATTAGAGATATTTGTACTAAAGAAAAAATTGAAATTACCTACTGGAGAACATTCCATGGCAGCAAAAGTTGTAGAGGTGGAAAATGAAAAAGAAAAACTTCTTCAGAATCTCATGAAAAGGAAGAATAAGTCACTAAATTAAAGCAAACTACACTGTCATTACAAAGCCATATTGAAAATCATACTTGCACTTTTTTTTTTCCTCGAGGTAGTGAAGATCCATTAGCACAAATTTCTCAATTAACTACTGAATTGCAGATGGCAGAAAGAGATCAAAAAATAGCACAAGTTGATTTAGAAATAGTAATAAATATTTTAAAGGCCTTTGAAGAAGAAGTCAGTAAATACAAAATGGACTGCCAAACTGTTGAGGCTGAGATTAAAAGTCTCAAAGAAAAGTTGAAGGGAAATATATCCTTAATACAAGCTAAGGATATCATCTGGAATGATATTATTGAAGGATTGAAAACCATCTAGGATTTTCTGATTGTTATTGCAGAAGGAAGACTATCAATAGGGCTATTTGGGCAAGGAAGTTCATTAATTTTATTGATTCTAAAACATATTAGGAATTGGAAGAAAATAAAATTAAAGACATAATTTGATATGCAGTAGAAATTAACAAAATGATTGTAGGAAGTTTGCAGAAGAGAAGCTAATTGAGTTCAAGGAAGCAGTGAGTCAATTTGGTAAATTATTTGATAAAATAACAAGAGCAAGTTTGCCATCATGTTGGGGGCTTGGACGTGGTATTATGTCATGGAATTATTATGAGCCCTTGCTAGTTTTAGCAAAAATTAAGGTAGACAGCACTCATGAGAAAAATCAGGTTCTTAAAGGAGCAAGAGGGATTAATTTCCTTTAGAGACATTTTCAATTGTTGTGCTTAGTGAAAACCCTGCTTGTGGAAAGACCATCTTTTAACAGAATCACTACTTTTAGATTGGAGTTTCGTAAGATGGTTCATTCAAAAAAGACAAACATCAAAATATGGAAGAAGTGTAGAGCCTGGATGACAGATTTACCAAAGGATCCCTTGACTGTAAAGAAAGATAAATCAACCTGTCAAGGAAATCTAGCAGCATCGTCATCAATCCATATTAAACATATAGATTAGGAATTTAATTTCATTCTATTTCCTCTTTTAAAGAGAGGATGTAATTGTAATAAGACATTTTTGAAGACATGTAATAGATAGTCTACGATATCGTAAGTAGTTAAAGTAGTTAAGATTAGTTACAGCAGTTACAAACTGCTTTCTATTGTATTTAGTGAGACAGAGAAGAATTAGAAGGGTTCCGAGTTTTGGACCTTCAAACTGCAATTTTTGTACTCATATTTCATATGATAAATGAATGAAAAGCAAGTTTCTAGCATTTTTTAATGTTGATATGTCTTCAAGTTTACATTTCGTGTTTTCCATCTCTGAATAAGATGAAGTAATGAAGTTGCAAGTCTCTTTTTACTTGTGTAATTAAGAGTTAAAACCCTTAATCGACACTCCTTCATTTTGACTATTCCTTTTCTTATAACTCTTATGGATTTTGAGGTGATATATTTTGTATAACAGCATATCAGTTTGGACTTCTTTCTTATATTTTCTTCTGATCATTCCATTCTACATCAACAAATAACAACATTATGGAACATTCATTGTATTTCATGTTTGAGGGTTTAATGATAAATATTTGAGGGTGATTAAACAAAGACAAATATTTCTGTGACATAATTATATAAATTTCTTAAGCACTGATTCGTTATCATAGATAAGGGATTGTCTCTTAAAGTACAACACCTAGTCTAGTAGAAAAACCTTAAATCTTTCAAAACTCTAGAACTGAGCTATCTAGCATAAAATGCACTCTTGTACCAGTCAAATCCTTGGTTGTGGTTTTCATAGAGAGAGCCCTTTATGGTTTGGTAGGGCTGGCTACCCAACTAAAAGCTTTGTTTAAGGTTACCTCCATTGGTATCCTTTCAGCCTTGGGACACTGTGGAGGCCAAAATTTATAGCGTCATTTCCTAGAGGAGAAGTGAAATATCTTCCTTGGGTGTATTATTACATTTTCTTTAGATTTTAGGTCTATGGGTAACATGATCTCGTTTCCAAGAAGGTTAAAATTTCTGGCACCTTTTTTGGGAAGCAAAGTGACATATCTTCCCTAGGTGTATTATTACACTTTCATTGGATTTTAGGCATGTGGGTGAGAGGACCTCATTTCCAAGAAGGCTGATTCAAGTTGTAGAGAGCCAAAGTGTAGAAACAAGTCAACATTGGCTCCTAAAATGCATACAAGATTGAATCCAGATCCACATCCACCATCTCTCGTTGAATATCTGGAAAAAATCATAAGAAAACAAATACCTCAAAATTCAGAGATTCAGTCAAGTAGATATAATTTGGTAAGGTATACATCTCCACCTTTAGAAGTGATTTCACTTGAATATATTCCTTTTGATCTAAAGTTTGAGTTATCAATGTTTACATCCAAATATAAAACATCTATGTCAGAAATTGTATTTGATCCTTTAAGGTTATCTGAAATAACATCTCTTTTTGAAATTCTTTTTGACCCTTTAAAGCTTGAAGGAAGTTTTTCATCCATAAAATCCTATTCAGAAGAATATTTTGATAAGAAGGTTTGGAATGAATTTGACAAGCTTAAAAAACTCGAAAACCATATTCAATATACCTTCAAGAAGGCTTTCATACAATATCAGTAGGAGATCTTGTCTACTGATCCTCTTTCTGATTCATCTATTCACACTACTGTTCCATCCCCTCATACTATTGTTTCTTCATCATCTACTCTTCCCCTTACAAAACCACCGCTCATACCATCACTTCCTATTGTGACTACAAGCTTACCTCCTAGAACAACTATGGTCATATTTTATCCATTGGCTTTGTTAGGAAAACTCACTTATTTACCTCATAACTATGGAAAAATGCTACCTATTTTTGATGGAACCACCAAGGTTATAGCTAGGCAACACATTGATAAAATCACAAATTTCATAGATTTAGAAGAGGTATATAATGATGATGTGAAGATGAGAATTATTGCTAAGATTTTCTCACGAGAAGTGAAAAAGTGGTTCCAAGCTATACTACCTCATTCAATGCCATATTCATAGTAATTAACAGATATTTTCCTTGTTAAGTGGGAGAAAAATAAAATTCCTCTTGAGATATTACCGAGTATAACTCATTGAGAAGACAAGCTAATGAATTTGTCCAAGACTATGCTACTAATTTCAATAAGATGTACAATTCCATTCCTTCCAATATCAAACATCTACCTAATTTTTCCTTGTTGCACTATCCAGATGCCTTTGACCCTGATATGGCATATCAACTTAGATAAAGAAGCTCCACCTTGTTGGAGAAAACGTAGAGAAATGTGGTCAACATTGAATCCAATCTATTGATTAAGAAATCAAAAGCTAAAGTTCAAAATAGAGTTACAATTAAGAAAGAGCCAACATCGTCATTTGGATAAATGTTGGATAGTTTGATTAGAAACGTGGAAAATATGGTAGACAAAATTTCCATTTTATAAATGTAGTTAGACAATCAAGTTTGGAATCCCAATTTCCAAGGACTAGAGAAGCAACCTCAGTTTAGGATTAAGTAGAGAGAGCAGAGATTTTTAGATCAACAAGCTCAACAATAAGTTTGCACTCCATTGCAGCAGAACCATGCCCAAGGACCTAAATATGAAGACGATATTTTTGAAGAGAACCGTTTATTTTCAAAATCTCATGGAACTATCTTCCTTACAGAATATGATGATTATATCGAGGAAACATATGTTCCGAATGAAAAATAATATGTACTTTCAAATTATGATGGGCTGCTATTCCAATCTGAAGGCTATCAAAGGGGCTACCTAAATTCTCTCAGCTCAGCACAAAGATAGTACAATTTGAGAAACCGATATGTTCCTATTACTTCTACTCAAAAGAGGATAACTTAGCAAAAATATAATCATCCCAAACAAACTTCCCAAGCTAGTCCAAAAAAGGAGAAGGCGCCTGCTACCATAAATCCGAGCAATAACACTGAGCCATCTACAAGTACATCAAACGAGGATAAGGAAGTACAAAGGAAGGAGTCTTTAGCAAAAGAGCAGGCTGGAAAGTGTGATACCATTGTAAAATAGGTAGAGAAACAATCTAACTTGTTCAGTTTAGAGAGTGAAATTTCTAAGTTAAAATTTTCTATTCCCCTCATCGAGCTTGTAAAGAATGATAGATACAAATTTCATGTTGCCAAGATGTTGAAAGTAGATCAGACGACAGACATGGTCAATGTCAGTAATGACAATCTCAAACTTCTATTGGGCCCATCCGTGGATGGCAAACTTGAAGATAGTGAAGATAGTGAAGATAGATAGCTTGAAAGGGTGAATTGCCACTTGGATAAGCTCCTCGAGAGGGAAAGTAACAACAAAAATGTACAAAGGCAAATGGCTATGCATTACTATACAAATAATCAGGTCTCCAAGGTCACGATCAAGTAGTTGAAGAAAAATATCAAGGAAACCCTAATGAGGAAAAAAGATAAGGATAAGTTGAATTTTCTTGTTGAAGCCTCTCTAATAGAATAACATATCATCATAGGCCTTCATGAGACAATTTTGACTTAATTAGAGGAATTAATGAGTAAAAATAAAATATTTTAAGATGATGGTAAAAAGTTTCCAAGAATAGGAGGTGGTTGGGGACAGTTGGAAAACAGTTACCTACTCCTTTGAGGATAAGGTTGAATCCCAGGAGAGGATTAGGGGTTATGTGCACAGTTGGTATAGGGGAGTATTTTCTAGAGCTGGTGGTGACCAGTTGAAGATAACTCACAACAACCCTTTTGAAGTCAAAACTTTCTGAGTTTGATTGGATTGGGCATCCAGAGGTCATAGCAGAAAGAGGTATCTATTCCACTATTAACCCGTGGCACCATCTAGATTCTAGAGCTAGGGGGCAATTGGAGGACATAATAGCCTCCCTTGAATGGTTGGGAGGACCGCAACTTAAACTACTTAATCTAGATAAATATTACTGTGTAAATATAAGTAGGTTATTCAAAAGTTGAAAAGATTTCTTTACAGTATTACTGTTGTTGGGTTACTGTCTTATTATTAAAACCTGTAAATTATGTGTATATTGTTTACAAATGTGAGAGACAGAAATAAAGTTGTAGACAGTTTGTTCTCTAGATTTATGGAAATATACTATGGAAATTATTGGTGATAAAACCTAGTTTATTTCGTTATTTTCATAATATGATAAAGTTACATTTTAAATCCTTGTCTGTTGTGAGAAAATACAGACAACTGATAGCTATGTATTACAAATAATATATATATCAGGAGTAGCATAGTTTACTATAAGAAAATAGAATATGCCATTTAAAACCTTGTATGAGAAGAACAGAGACCATATATTGTTTTTCTTTTTTGTTACTGTGGAGTACACTGATGAAATTTTTTTATATAGGAGTGATTCTATTAAGAAGAAAAACCTCAAAAGAAAATTTGCATGTATAAGTCATAAGATAACCAGAACTAGGGGATTAGAGTCGACGGACTGTCGACCCTAGTTCTGGGCAAAAACCCAAATTAGGGGTGCATCATCTGTGGCTGTTAACCCCATTTCTATACACAAGCGTTATGAATCGGTGGCCCGGACACTGCAAGGAGTATCTAATATATAATCAATAAGTATTAGAATATCAAAATCACATAACTCAGTGAAAAACGAGCAAATAGAAAGAACACGAAGTTCTCAGTGCTAGTAAAGTTATCAACCATTTCTTAACGGTATAAAAGAGATAACTGTTAAAAAGAAATGAACTGTGCATTTTCATGATTCAGGCACCATGTCTCTTTTTAACTAATAAAAGACAAGGAACCCAGAAAATTTCATCTGCTAACTGCGAGAGTATTTGCATGCAAGTAAAGACTAAGAGTTCTAGGCAAGAAAACCCTTCTAAACTGGAAACGGCATAGAATGAGTTCATCGCGAAAATGAAAAACAGAAAGATTTCATTCCAAAGTAAAATATTACAATAGAACAAATACAATGTGAATTGTAGAGCATAGTCAAACTACAATAAAACTTAGCCGTGAAACAGATTTATTATGCTCATGGAAACTCCCTTAAATTTGGGATTAAACCCTAGTATAATCCTTTACAAAATTATTACAAATATCATTTGAAAACCTATGTTGGGGTTTTAAACCCTCAACTAATAAATTACACATTTCTAAGAAGAATTCGGGTTCTATTAGCTAGAACCAGAGCGACATATTGAAAACCTAGGGTTTGATCTTCCTTGAAGACTGAAGGGTACCTGAGAAATGCACATGAGGAAATATCAGCTAGGAATCGAAGCATCTACATCATGTATCCTAGGAAGGAGACTTTACCGGGAGTAAAGCAAGTGAGGACCATATACCTGTGCCAGTAAAAACGGCGGCCAGTGGTTAACGAAAGCTTACAAAAAATAAGAGGTAAGTTCAGCAAATAAACCCTGTAAATCATGGGAGAAAACGTTACCTGAAGAGGGGTGAGAACTCCTTTGGGGCCGCTCTACAAGAATATTGAACCACATAAATTAACTTCTAAATTCCAGAATGAATAAATAAATCTAAGTTAAACTCTGTATAAATATGGAGAAAGTTGTTTCTTTATACCTGTGAAAACTCGCAAAAAGGCTCATTTCCTTTGCATCTGTTGTAGCTGGCCGGTCTTGTAGAGTAATACATCTCTATAGAATATAGTCAATATAACAAATCTCAGCTGGAAATGCTGATAGCATCGATGTTATAGAAAGTAAAAATAAAAGTGAATAGCAGAGTGGATTAGCAAATTAATGGAGTAAAATGCACGAAGAAAACTTACACATAAGGGTATTTGAGGGGATCTCGCTCAGGAGGAGCCAAGCTCTGAAAATGCCATGTTTTATCTATCAGAGTAAACCCTATACTCTATGTTAGCTGCAGAGCCTCTACTGTGAATTTTCCCTCAAAAAATTGTGTGGAATCCGAGGCCAAGCTAACAGTTGTCCCGGCTATTAACTAGCCAATACCGCCAAAATTAATGGGAATTGACAAACCATATCACGACCAGCAAATGGTAAGGTCAAGTGGCCTCATGCGAAATTCAAAGAATCCAATGTATGGATCATGTATTAATTTCTTTAATGAGTGGACAAATAAATGTTTTTAATATAAATATATATAGCCATCGAATTTGTGTATGGATTGGGTAGTAATTCATACCAAAGAAAAGTTTCCAAGTTTATAAATGTTCCAAATTAAAAGACATATAATAAAGATATTTTAATTATAATTCCAATGATTGCTAATGTCTGCAATGATGTTCAATATCAAGCATAATCTTCGTATTGTTTAATATTACTATCGTATGATACGTGAATACATTTTTTTTTTATTGATGGTAAATAATGTTTGGGTGTTAGTGACATATACCTTTATTTATTTGATTCAAAGAGGGTGAAGTGTGTTTGGCTTATCAAAGACATGGTGGTTTCTTTGGCTCAAATTCCATCCAAGAGTATCATGATGGATGTAGTAGTTGCAGATATTCCTACCAGATTTGGTATGTTGTTGTCTAGATCTTGGGGAGAAAAGCTTGGAGAAGTCTTAAAACTGGACTTCACATATGCAACCATTCCTGTCTTCAATGGGGAAGAGAGAAGATTATATAGAGAAACCATATTTGTTAAGACTACCACAAAGAAGGATGCAAATAATTCCCCTATATATGGTCAAGAGAAGGAGGATCTCTCTTGTTTTATGCTGCATGAAGATGCAAAATTTGTTGAAGATTCAAAGAAGTAGCTCTCTTCAGCAAGTGTACATAAGGAGCTAAATTCAAATAAAATTTGGAAGTGTTATTTTGATGGTGCCTACTCAAAGGATGAGCTAAGTATGAAGCGTTGATTTTGAGTCTTCAAACTGCTAAACAAATGGGAATTCAATGTATTTCCATGTTTGGTGATTCCGAGTTACTTATAAGACAGATTAAGAATTGATGTCAAACCAAGCATCCGAGATTGAGGTCTTATAGTAATGAAGTGTGGTACCTTATTGAAAATTATTTTGAAGCCTTGAGTCTTTAGTTTATTCCAAGAGAAGAAAATAGAATGGAAGATTTACTGGCAGTTGCATCGAGTACATTTAAGCCACCAGTTAATCCAAGACTGAGATATGAGATTGAGTTGAGACATAGGCCTTCAATTCCTGATAATATAAAGCATTGGAAGGTTTTTGAGGATGATGAGCATATCAATAATTTTTGAATAATGATTGGAAATTTTGAAGACAGTGAAATAGATCAAGAAAGAGAACAATTTGATCAGAATGATGTACTCAAAAACCTGAAACAATCAATAGGTGATCAGAAGGTAATTCAGTTCAAGGATAATACAGTGCCCAAAGGTTTGGTTCCTCTTGAAATATTTTTTGATGCTAATGATGTAGCAGTGAACCAGAAGAGAGTATCTCAGGATGGAGAAATTGAGGACTGTAATTTAGTAACTCAGCAGGAGCCAAAAATGGTTAAGTTGTTTAAAGGAATTCCTAAGGATTATAAATAAAGATATCTTGATATTTTCAAGAAATATATGGATATGTTTGCATGGTCATATGAATATTTAAAGACGTATGATTTAGATATTATTCAGCATAAAATACCACTGAAAGATGGGGTTAAGCCTCACAGGCAGAAGATCAGGTAGATTAATCCACTGTTACTTGCCCCAATTGAAAAATAGGTGAAGAAACTGTTGCAAGAAAAAATCATAGTTCCACTTAGATACTTAGGTTGGGTTTCAAATCTAGTTCCTGTTAGGAAGAAGAATTGAGAGATAAGATTATGTGCTGATTTTAGGAACTTGAACAGAGCTTCCCTGAAGGATAAATATCCTTTGCCAAATATGGATTATGATTTGCAAAAAGTGACTATAGCTCATAGGTTGTCCATGGTTCATGGTTTCTCTGGGTACAATCAAGTAGCTGTTGAAAATGAAGATCGGAAAAAAAACAACTTTTACCACATCTTGGGGAACATTCATGTATGCCAGAATTCCATTCAGTCTCATAAATGCAGGTGCTACTTTCCAGAGGGAAATGGATGTAGCATTTGTGGGTGACAAATTTGTAGTCATATATTTGGATGATGTGACTATTTTTTCAAATTATGATGATGAGCACTTGGAGCATCTATAGAAGGCTTTCCTAAAATGCAGAAAGTTTGGGTTATAATTGAATCCTAAGAAACCTTTGTTTACCTTGGAGGAAGGTAAGTTGCTAGGACATATAGTTTCAAATCAGGGGGTAAAAATTGACCCAGCAAGAGTTGAGGCTATAAAAAAAATACCATCGCCTAGAAGTAAAAAATATATTCAAAGATTTATAGGGAAGATTAATTTTCTGAGAATATTTGTCCCAAATTATGTTGAGATTTTCAGGAACATAACAGATATGTTGAAGAAAAATGCTGAAGTGAAATGGGATAAATATGCAAGAGAATCATTTGCTAGAATTAAAGAGGCTCTTCAAGAAGTTCCAGTACTGATCAGTCCATATTATCAAAAGCCTTTCCAAATATTTTCATTTGCATCACCTTCAACCATTATTGTTGTGTTGCTACAGAAGAATGAAGAGGGAAATGAGCAACCTGTAACATTTTTCAGTAAAGTTCTCAAAGATGTAGAACTCAAATACAATATCCTAGAGAAGCAGGCATATTCTTTATTTAAATCATCAAAAGCTTTCAGGACTTATGTACTTCATTCTCAAATAGTAGCATATGTACCTAATTTAGCTATAAAAGATGTGATAGTTCAAAGTGATGTGGAGGGGAAAAGAGGAAAATGGATTGCCAAAATCCAAGAATATGATTTATATATTAAATCTACTAAGTTGGTCAAACGACAAGGATTAGCAAAATTGTTGAAAAAATCTAAATTCCAAGCTCTGGGAATTAATCTGCTTGCACCTTTGGATGAAGTAGTTGAGGAAACAAATCAGATTATCACAAAGTCAACAATCAAGTATAAATTTCTCAGCTCAGATTGTTATAAGGATATTATTCACTATTTGTGCTTTTTCTCTTATCCTCCCTCAATCAACAGAATAAATTATAGAGCTCTTAAACTCAAATCTCAACCTTATGTTATAATTGATGCTAAATTATATTGGAAAGATGCTATTGGTTTTTTGTTGCTATGTTTGACAGAAGGAGAATCAATGGAAGTTATCAAAGAATACCATGAATGTTTGTGTGGGGGTCATTATAGCTAGAAAGTCGCTGCTCATAAAATCCTCAAATCAGGTTTTTACTAGCCTTCCTTTTCCTGGTGTATATAGAGTGGTTAGAAGTTGCCAGAAATGCCAATTGTTTGCAGAGAAAAAAAGGTTAGCTCCTCTACCCCTTCTCCCTGTTTTTGTTGAAGAACCCTTTAGACAATGGGGATTGGATTTCATTGGAGAAAACAATCCACTATCAAGTGGGTAGTTCAAGTGGATTCTAACTGCCACTGATTATTTTACAAAGTCGGTGGACTCAATACCTACCAGAAAAGCAAATGATTTGGTAGTAATAAAGTTTCTGGAAGAGAACATCTCCAGCAAATTTTGATGTACAGTGAAGATTGTAATACACAATGCTCAAGTATTCAACTCAGTCAAATTAATTAATTTTTGTCAAATATATAATTTGATCTTGTCCCATTCTACAACATATCATCCTCAAGGGAATGGACTTGATGAATCCTCCAGCAAGACATTGGTGAAGATGTTGAAGAAAACAATTAATGAGAATCAGAAGAATTGGGATTAAAAGTTGATATTTTCTCCCTCGGTAGTGAGAATGACTACTAGAATATCTATTGGTAAGTCTCCTTATGAGTTAGTATATGGCACTCAAGATTTTTTTCCCACTCAGCTAGCTAGACCAGTAATTTATTTTCTTCAAGAAGCACCAGAAGAGCCTAATGCATTGATAAGAAGACTAGATAATGTAATAGAATTGAGTGAGAGCAAGAATAAAGTCAGGGAAAAATTAGTCACATATCAGGAGAAAATGAAGTCCATATTTGATAGAAAGGCAAAGGAGATTCTATTCCAAACTTTAGATTTGGTATTAAGATGGGATACCAGAAGAGAAGAAAAAGGAAAGAATGGTAATTTTGATCCTCTCTGGTATGGCCCATATAGGATTATTGAAGCCAGATCAAATAACACTTTTATGCTGGAGAATGGTGATGGAGAAATAGTATAATTTCTTGTGAATGGGAAGTGTTTAAAGCATTATTTCCGGCACTAAAGATTGACAGTTCACCACTGTACATATTCGGTTTTCTTCATTGTACATTTTTCATCAAACAATATTTGACTCCGTGCTCGAGGTGAAGGCACTAATATGCAGGTTCTTAGTGTTTCGTGGCAAAAAACACTATCCCCAGGTGGAGCCAAATGTTGTGGATCATTTGCAATATCCTTTTATTTTAATTTTGAAAAATACATAAAAATAGAAAACTACTAAAAAGATATGTTAAAGTATTAAAGTTCATATACTTTAGCATAAAAATATTTCTGCTCGTTATATTAAAGTTAAAAGTTGAAATAATTTTAGGCTTTATGAAGGCAGATCCAAGTTCAAAGTTTAAATATCGATTACGTTATCGAGCGGGATTCGATGATTTATTAAGCACTGAGCAAAGGGCTCAACCCGCAGGCACTTCTATCATGTGTGTTAACACAGAGGGTGCCTCTGCAGTTGACTGCAGGAGTAACCCAGATGAATGGTCGAGATTGAATATGGGGGAATAGGCCAAATGAATCCTTCGTACCTTGAGGCGCCCTGCAGTGACGTTTGCTGCCAAGTTTGTTACAGTTTTCATCCGCGTCAGGATTTCTTAACGGTCTATTGGCACATCTTATCAGCATTTAAGTTCAAAGCTGCGCCACCTATTTAAGTGAAATTCCCATTCTTTCTAAAATTATCATTGGTTAGTTGGTGTTTGAAGTTTTTCTGTGCTGTATCTTTTTCATTTTTTTTTCACCCTATCAATTATTGGTCACCCTGTAAGTTGTCTACCATCCCTAAGTTAAAATATGGCTAAATTCTCATCACTGTTAGGTTCTTCTAGTCACATCCCTCTCATAGATACCGAGAGGGATATCTAGGATACATATTTTTCCCTTGACCACCTTTTTTTTTACCAACAAGTCTGCCTAAATGATAAGAATTCTGCAATTTACACCGCCATGGAAAAAACTAGTGTGTTGTCTGCATGTATCCCAAAATCTAATATTTTTCCTGAATTTATCCATTGGCTAGTGTCTATTATGTACCCTGGGAAATTTTTTGTAATGAATTTTCAAGGAGAGAACGTTCTGCATGTGTCAGCTAATTTAATTCGCCAAGCCCTTTGTTTCCCTGAGTCAGAGTCATATATCCAATTATCTGATGATTCCTTGATATCATATTATGATAGTCTTGTAGGTCAAGATTTTATATTGAATTCAAAGTGGTGTTGAGCTACATTGCAAATATTTTGGGAAAAGACGACGATAGTACAATGGACAAGTCAATTTTGGGGATGTTCGCCATGATGATGAAGCCAGGAGTGGTGCTGGATATTTCATCCAATTGGAAAGAAGTTTTTAAATCTCAGCTCATGAGCTTATCATTAACGGGTTCATTCAGGTTTCCCTCACTTATTTTTTACTTATTCTTATATCAAGATGTAGAATAATTCATGCATCCGGGGTTACATATTATGGATATGAATAAGAGGAGACAATCAATAATATTTTGGACAGATATAGTGAGAAAATAGCATAATGAGGGTGGTTTGCTTGATTTTTCTGGTCAATTTATGTCTTCTTCATATAAAGTTTTGAATGCAAGTTCTCCCCCCTGTTTTTTTCCCAAAGCTCAAGATTTCTTGCATTTGGGGGCAAGTTGTAAATTTGGTGATTGGTTTGTTTTCGAAGATTATTCTGAAATTAGACTTTATGGATCTAGTGTAGAACCTTATATGCTTCTTTTGTTTGTCCCTATGAGATTATTTGCTCTGGAATTTATTAGGCAAAGTCTAAATGTTTACCAAATTCACTTTGTGCCAATGAAGAAGGGTCATATGTTCAACTTGCCAAGTATTGTGGGTCCCTTTGTAGTTAATATGAGACAAGAATTTGATGAAGTCACTCAAACGTTAGATGGAATGCACTTACTGTTAGGAGAGAAGTGGGCTTATGACCCTCACAATGTCATTTCTAGTAGAAGAATTGATAATCGATATTCAACCTTCATTCATGGGAGCAGACCAGATCTTGAAAAAATGGCAAGTAAAGATGTTGTGAGTTAAGTAAGTTCAAATTTTCAGACTCCTGCTATATCAGAAAAATCAAATAAAAGAGGTAAAGAGGCAGTTGTTGATTCAGAGGACGAGGAATAGAGACCTGAGAAGAGATAAAAGTTAAATGAAGAGTCTGCAGATACTCAACCTAGTTTTCATTATAGTTTCGAGATGAAAAAAATGTCCCTGCTACACCGAGGAGGCATGAGAGAAATCAGGATCAAGTGCCTCTAATTAAACAAATTTTTTCCCAGATTTTAGAGAGGAATCAGAAGATGAAGGCAAGTATGGAAGCTCAAGCTGAGTAACAGATAGATCCAGAACAAAGAAGACTTCTAACTACAATGGATCTTGAAAAATATCAATTCAAAATTTCCCTTTTACATCCTTTCGATATGTCAATTGGTTCTTCCAACAATTTCAATACTGTAAATTTGACTGTAGATGTGAAGAAAATCCATTGCTAGATAAAGTGAATCTACACATGAAAATAGGTCCGCTAATTGTAAATGACCTAACAAAAACTAATTCAATGGCAATGAGTGCAGAGAATATGCTTGGAAATGTGATAAAGCAGTTGAAGTTAGAAAAAGCCAATTCAAGGGCTTTGACAATTAAAAACAAAGAGCTTAAAAAGATCATAGTGAAGATTGGAGTAGATCCAAATGATAGGTCTGCTGTGCAGAAGGTTATGCAAAGTGATGAATTAGAGATATTTTTACTAAATAAAAAATTGAAATTACCTACAGGAGAACATTCCATGGCAGCAAAAGTTGTAGAGGTGGAAAATGAAAAAGAAAAACTTCTTCAGAATCTCATGAAAAGGAAGAAGAAGTCACTAAATTAAAGCAAACTACACTGTCATTACAAAGCCATATTGAAAATCATACTTGCACTTTTGTTTTTCCACCAGGTAGTGAAGATCCATTAGCACAAATTTCTCAATTAACTACTGAATTGCAGATGGCAGAAAGAGATCGAAAAATAGCACAAGCTGATTTAGAAATAGTAATAAATATTTTAAAGGCCGTTGAAGGAGAAGTCAGTAAATACAAAATGGACTGCCAAACTGTTGAGGCTGAGATTAAAAGTCTCAAAGAAAATTTGAAGGGAAATATATCCTTAATACAAGCTAAGGATATCATCTGGAATGATATTATTGAAGGATTGAAAACCATCTAGGATTTTCTGATTGTTATTGCAGAAGGAAGACTATCAATAGGGCTATTTGGGCAAGGAAGTTCATTAATTTTATTGATTCTAAAACATATTAGGAATTAGAAGAAAATAAAATTAAATACATAATTTGATATGCAGTAGAAATTAACAAAATTATTGTAGGAAGTCCGCAGAAGAGAAGCTAATTGAGTTAAAGGAAGCAGTGAGTCAACTTGGTAAATTATTTGATAAAATAACAAGAGCAGGTTTGCCATCATGTTGGGGGCTTGGACGTGGTATTATGTCATGGAATTCTTATGAGCCCTTTCTAGTTTTAGCAAAAAGTAAGGTAGACAGCACTCATGAGAAAAATCAGGTTCTTAAAGGAGCAAGAGGGATCAATTTCCTTTAGAGACATTTTCAATTGTTGTGGTTAGTGAAAACCCTGCTTGTGGAAAGACCATCTTTCAACAGAATCATTTATTTCAGATTGGAGTTTCACAAGATGGTTCATTCACCAAAGACAAACATCAAAATATGGAAGAAGTGTAGAGCTTGGATGACAGATTTACCAAAGGATCCCTCGACTGCAAAGAAAGATAAATCAACCAGTCAAGGAAATCTAGCAGCATCGTCATCAATCCATATTCAACATATATATTAGGAATTTAATTTCATTCTATTTCCTCTTTTAAAGAGAGGATGTAATTGTAATAAGACATTTTTGAAGACATGTAATAGATAGTCTACGATATCGTAAGTAGTTAAAGTAGTTAAGATCAGTTACAGCAGTTACAAACTGCTTTCTATTGTATTTAGTGAGACAGAGAAGAATTAGAAGGGTTCCAAGTTTTGGACCTTCAAACTGCAATTTTTGTACTCAGATTTCATATGATAAATGAATGAAAAGAAATTTTCTAGCATTTGTTAATGTTGATATGTCTTCAAGTTTACATTTTGTGTTTTCCATCTCTGAATAAGATGAAGTAATGAAGTTGCAAGTCTCTTTTTACTTGTGTAATTAAGAGTTAAAACCCTTAATCGACACTCCTTCATTTTGACTATTCCTTTTCTTATAAATCTTATGGATTTTGAGGTGATATATTTTGTATAACAGAATATCAGTTTGGACTTCTTTCTTATATTTTCTTCTGATCATTCCATTCTACATCAACAAATAACAACATTATGGAACATTCATTGTATTTCATGTTTGAGGGTTTAATGATAAATATTTGAGGGTGATTAAACAAAGACAAATATTTCTGTGACATAATTATATAAATTTCTTAAGCACTGATTCGTTATCACAGCTAAGGGATTGTCTCTTAAAGTACAACACCTAGTCCAGCAGAAAAACCCTAAATCTTTCAAAACTCTAGAGCTGAGCTATCTAGCATAAAATACACTCTTGTACCAGTCAAATCCTTGGTTGTGGATTTCATAGAGAGAGCCCTTTATGGTTTGGTAGGGCTGGCTACCCAACTAAAAGCTTGGTTTAAGGTTACCTCCATTGGTATCCTTTCAGCCTTGGGACACTGTGGAGGCCAACATTTATAGTGTCATTTCCTGGGAGAGAAGTGAAATATCTTCCTTGGGTGTATTATTACATTTTCTTTAGATTTTAGGTCTATGGGTAACATGATCTCATTTCCAAGAAGGTTAAAATTTCTAGCACCTTTTTCGGGGAGCGAAGTGACATATCTTCCCTAGGTGTATTATTACATTTTCATTGGATTTTAGGCATGTGGGTGAGAGGACCTCATTTCCAATAAGGCTGATTCAAGTTGTAGAGAGCCAAAGTGTAGAAACAAGTCAACATTGGCTCCTAAAATACATACAAGATTGAATCCAGATCCACATCCACCATCTCTCGTTGAATATCTGGAAAAACTCATAAGAAAACAAAGACCTAAACATTCAGAGATTCAGTCAAGAACATATACTTTGGTAAGGTATACATCTCCACCTTTAGAAGTGATTTCACTTGAATATATTCCTTTTGATCTAAATTTTGAGTTATCAATGTTTACATCCAAATATAAAACATATATGTCAAAAATTGTATTTGATCCTTTAAGGTTATCCGAAATAACATCTCTTTTTGAAATTCTTTTTGACCCTTTAAAGCTTGAAGCAAGTTTTTCATCCATAGAATCCTATTCAGAAGAATATTTTGATAGGAAGGTTTGGAATGAATTTGACAAGCTTAAAAAACTCGAAAAACATATTCAATATACCTTCGAGAAGGATTTCATACAATATCAGTAGGAGATCTTGTCTACTGATCCTATTTCTGCTTCATCTATTCACACTATTGTTCCATCCCCTCATACTATTGTTTCTTCATCATCTACTCTTCCACTTACAAAACCAACGCTCATACCATCACTTCCTATTGTGACTACAAGCCTACCTCCTAGAACAACTATGGTCATATTTTATCCATTGGCTTTGTTGGGAAAACTCACTTATTTACCTCATAACTATGGAAAAATGCTACCTATTTTTGATGGAACCACCAAGGTTATAGCTAGGCAACACATTGATAAAATCACAAATTTCATAGATTTAGAAGAGGTATATAATCATGATGTGAATATGAGAATTATTGCTAAGAGTTTCTCAGGAGAAGTGAAAAAGTGGTTCCAAGCTATAGTACCTCATTGAATGCCATATTCACAGTAATTAACAGATCTTTTCCTTAAGTGGGAGAAAAATAAAATTCCTCTCGAGATATTACCGAGTATAACTCATTGAGAAGACAAGCTAATGAATTTGTCCAAGACTATGCTACTAATTTCAATAAGATGTACAATTCCATTCCTTCCAATATCAAACATCTACTTGATTTTTCCTTGTTGCACTATCCAGATGCCTTTGACCCTAATATGGCATATCAACTTAGATAAAGAAGCTCCACCTTGTTGGATAAAATGTAGAGAAATGTGGTCAACATTGAATCCAATCTATTGATTAAGAAATCAAAAGCTAAAGTTCAAAATAGAGTTACAATTAAGAAAGAGCCAACATCCTCATCTGGAGAAAAGTTGTATAGTTTGATTAGAAACATGGAAAATATGGTAGACAAAATTTCCATTTTATAAATGTAGTCAGACAATCAAGTTTGGAATCCCAATTTCCAAGGACTAGAGAAGCAACCTCAGTTTAGGATTAAGTAGAGAGAGCAGAGATTTTTAGATCAACAAGCTCAACAATAAGTCTGCACTCCTTTGCAGCAGAACCATGCCCAAGGACCTAAATATGAAGACGATATTTTTGAAGAGAACCATTTATTTTCAAAAGCTCATGGACCTATCTTCCTTACAGAATATGATGATTATATCGAGGAAACATATGTTCCGAATGACAAAGAATATGTACTTTCAAATTATGATGGGATGGTATTCCAATCTGAAGGCTATGAAAGGGGCTACCTAAATTCTCTCAGCTTAGCACAAAGACAGTAAAATTTGAGAAACCGATATGTTCCTATTACTTCTACTCAAAAGAGGATAACTTAGCAAAAATATAATCATCCCAAACAAACTTCCCAAGCTAGTCCAAAAAAGGAGAAGGCGCCTGCTACCATAAATCAGAGCAATAACACTGAGCCATCTACAAGTACATCAAACGAGGATAAGGAAGTACAAAGGAAGGAGTCTTTAGCAAAAGAGTAAACTGAAAAGCGTGATACCATTGTAAAATAGGTAGAGAAACAATCTAACTTGTTCAGTTTAGAGAGTGAAATTTCTAAGTTAAAATTTTCTATTCCCCTCATCGAGCTTGTAAAGAATGATAGATACAAATTTCATGTTACCAAGATGTTGAAAGTAGATTAGACGGCAGACATGGTCAATGTCAATAATGACAATCTCAAACTTCTATTGGGCCCATCCGTGGATGGCAACCTTGAAGATAGTGAAGATAGTGAAGATAGATAGCTTGAAAGGGTGAATTGCCACTTGGATAAGCTCCTCGAGAGGGAAAGTAACAACAAAAATGTACAAAGGCAAATGGCTATGCATTACTATACAAATAATTAGGTCTCCAAGGTCACGATCAAGTAGTTGAAGAAAAATATCAAGGAAACCCTAATGAGGAAAAAAGATAAGGATAAGTTGGATTTTCTTGCTGAAGCCTCTCTAATAGCATAACATATCATCATAGGCCTTCATGAGACAATTTTGGAATTTTTTTAAATATTTTGTAAAAAAAAAAAAAAAATTGTGAATTTTGGCCAATTTGGAAAATAGAGTAGAGGCAAAAGCAAAACACCTTAGCACTGCGCTTTTTCCTCATCCATAAAAATGCCAAAAAAATTATATGCATGGATAGATATTGACTCATACATCTTAGCTATCCACCTGAGGTGCCTTGTCAGCAAAATGGTGAAGAGAAAATGCTAAAAAAGAGGTCTAAAACACACTTTCTACCATTTTTTTGGAACAGGCACTGCGCTTTTGGGGGTAGCTGTAAAAATGAAATTTTCTCAATCATGGAGTGTCCATTTGGCTTGCTTTAGATATCTAATAACAACTAGACATCCTCAGATTTCTAATACATCTTTCAAAAGTGGATTTGGAGGATTGGAAGGTGACCAAAAGTCTCTCACAAGCTAGGCACTGCGCTTTATCAGAAGTGTGTCATGCTTTATCAGACATGCATTGCGCCTTTCCCTGTGTGTGAAAATTTCAACTTTTTTGTCAATAAAAATTGATCTAATGATACAATTAATTTATTTTTATGTTGATGTTATGTAATTAAGGGTAAATGGTATTTTTATAGTCACTTTGATGTAATTTTGGACCTCATTAATGAGGACCATGTTAGTCAACTCTATTTACTAAACATTAGGGTTTAGACATTAGGGTTTTACTAATAGATATTTTTAAGTTATTCCTACACTGATGGATTCAAACCCCAAGAGAGGGGAAGTTGTTTTTGACTCTATATGTATGTGTTTTCAGTCATTTTTATGGTTCTACATCAGAGGGTGAAAGTCTTGTAGCTTGTACTTCATCACTTTTCACAGGAAATCAAAGGAAAATCGCAACTATTATTTAGGAATTCTCGTGTTGTGAGTTTCTGATAATGTTTTCTCTATTATATTTTTATATGAATGATATACTTGCCTTATTAGCATATCTATGATCTCCAGTGATTTTCCTAAGATGTTATAGGAACAATTATTTTCATTAAAGCTTTGTTTTATCACGAATCTCATTTTATTGTAATTTTCCTTCTTGATTAATGAATTCATGGTGCACATTCTCATTATGATCTATTTCTCTTTAAAACCATACAATACACCGACAAATCCTAACGCATCAGAAAATCATAGCTATCTTTCTCCTCTATATCCCTTACGACTGCAACCTTTGATACTTTGACCTAGTTCCCTGATTTTCATCCCTGGTGTTGTGGATCATTTGCAATATCCTTTTATTTTAATTTTTAAAAATAAAAAATAAAAATAGAAAACTAGTAAAAATATATGTTAAAGTATTAAAGTTCATATACTTTAGCATAAAATTATTTCTGCTCATTCTATTAAAGTTAAAAGTTGAAATACTTTTAGGCTTTATGAAGGCGTGTTCCAGTTCAAAGTTTAAATATCGATCACTTTATTGAGTTGGATTCGATGATTTATTAAGCACTGAGAAAAGGGCTCAACGCACGGGCACATCTAGCACATGGGTTAACATGGAGGGTGCCTCTACAGTTGACTGTGTTGACTGCAAGAGTAACCCAGATGAACGGTTGAGATTGACTATGACGGCATAGGCCAAATGAATCCTCCGTACCTTGAGGCCCCCCGCAGTCACGTTTTCCGCCAAGTTCGTTACAGTTTTCATCCATGTCAAGATTTCTTAATGGTCTGTTGGTGCATATTATCAGCATTTAAGTTCAAATCCACGCCACCTAATTAAGTGAAATTCTCACTCTTTTTGAAATTATCATTGGTTAGTTGGTGTTTTAAGTTTTTCTGTGTTACGTATTTTTTGGTTTTCTACCACCCTATCAATTATTGGTCACCTTGTAAGTTGTATACCATCCCAAAGTTAAACTATGGCTAAACGCTCATCCCTGTCAGGTTCTGCTAGTCACATCCCTCTCATGCATACTGAGAAGGATATCCAGGATACATATTGTTCCATTGACCACCTATATTTTTACCAGCAAGTCTACTTAAATGATAAGAATTCTCCAATTTACACCGCCATGGAAAAAACTGGTGTGCTATCTACATGTATCCAAAAAACTCATCTTTTTCCTGAATTTATCCATTGGTCAGTGTCTGTTATTTACCCTAGGAAATATTTTGTAATGAATTGTCAAGGGGAGAACGCTCTGCAAGTGTTGGCTCAGTTAATTCACCAAGCCATTTGTTTCCCTGATTCGGAGTCATATATCCAATTCTCTGATGATTCCTTGATAGTGTATTATGGCAGTCTTGTAGGTCAAGATTTTAAAATATTCATTCATTTTCTGAAGCCAAATAGACAACAGTTTGAACCTAACAGTAAAGAGTTCCATGTGGAGGTTTCTATTACTAAAGTAAAACCGGTGCTGACTTGCATTGCAAATATTTTGGGAAAAGACGACGACAGTACAGTGGACAAGTCAATTTTGGGGATGTTCACCACGATGATGAAGCCAAAAGTGTTGCTGGATATTCCATCCTATTGGCAAGAAGTTGTTAACTCTCAGCACATGAGATTATCATTAACGGGTTCATTTAGGCTTCCCTCACTTATTATTTACTTATTCTTATATCAAAATGTACAAGAATTCATGCATCTGGGGTTAAACATCATGGATATGAATAAGAGGAGACAATCAGTAGTATTTTGGATAGATATACTGAGAAAAGAACAGAATGAGGGTGGTTTGTTTGATTTTGTTGTTCAGTTTATGTCTTCTACATATAAAGTTTTGAATGGAAGTTCTCCCCCCTGTTTTTTGCCCAAAGCTCAAGAGTTCTTTCATTTGGGGGCAAGTTGTAAATTTGGTGATTGGTTTGTTTTTGAAGATTATTCTGAAATTAGACTTTATGGAGGTAGTGTAGAACCTTATAGGCTTCATGTATTTGTGCCTATGATATTATTTTCTCTAGAGTTTATTAGGAAAAGTCTAAATGTTGACCAAATTCACTTTGTGCCTATGAAGAAGGGTCATATGTTCAAATTTCCAATGACTGTGGGTCCCTTTATAGTTAATAGGAGACAAGAATTTGATGAAGTCACTTAGATGTTAGATGGAATGCACTTATTGTTAGGAGATAAGTGGGCTTATGACCCTCACAATGTCATTTCTAGTAGAAGAATTGATAATGGATATTTAACCTTCATTCATGAGATCAAACCAGATATTGAAAAAATGGCAAGTAAAGGTGTTGTGAGTTCAGTAAGTTTGAATGTTCATACTCTTGCTATATCAGAAAAATCAAATAAAAGAGGTAAAGAGGTAGTTGTTGATTCAGAGGACGAGGAAAAAAGAGCTGGGAAGAGAGAAAAGTTAAATGAAGAGTCTGCAGATACTCAACCTGGTTTTTCATTACAGTTTGGAGATGAAAAAAATGTCCCTGCTTCACCGAAGAGGCATTAGAGCAGTCAGTATCAAGTGCATCTAATTAGACAAATGTTTTCCCAGACTTCAGAGAGAAATCAGAAGATGAAGGCAAGTATGGAAGCTCAAACTGAGTACCAGATAGCTCCAGACCAAACAAGACATCTAACTACAATGGATCTTGAAAAATATCAATTCAAAATTTCCCTTTCACATCCTTCCGATATGTCAATTGGTTCTTCTAACAATTTCAATATTGTAAATTTGACTGTAGATGTGAATAAAATCCCATTGCTAGATAAAGTGAATCTACACATGAAAATAGGTCAGTTGATTGTAAATTACCTGAAAAAAACTAATGCAATGGCAATGAAGGAAGAGAATATTCTTTGAAAAGTGATAAAGCAATTGAAGTTAGAAAAATCCAATTCAATGGATTTGACAATTCAGAACGAAGAGCTTAAAAAGATCATAGTGAAGATTGGAGTAGCTCCCAATGATAGGTCTATTGTGTAGAAGCTTCTGCAAAGTGCTACATCACAGATATATGTACTAAAGAAAAAATTAAAATTACCTACAAGAGAACATTCCATGGCAGCAGAAGTTGCAGAGGTGGAAAATGTAAAAGAAAAACGTCTTCAGCCGCTCATGCAAAAGGAAGAAGAAGTCACTAAATTAAAGCAAACTGGACTGTCATTATAAATCCATATTGAAAATCATACTTGCAATTTTTTTTTTCGTTAGGTAGTGAAGATGCATTAGCACAAATTTCTCAGTTAACTACTGAATTGCAGATGGAAGAAAGAGATCGAAAAAGAGCACAAGTTGATTTAGAAACAACAACAAATATTATAAAGGCCACTGAAGGAGAAGTCCGTAAATACAAAATGGACTGCAAAACTGTTGAGGCTGATTTTAAAAGTCTCAAAGAAAATTTGAAGGGAAATATATCCTTAATACAAGCTAAGGATATCATCTGGAATGGTATTATTGAAGGAATATAAACCATCTAGGATTTTCTGATTGTGATTGCAGAAGAAAAAAACATTATCAGGAAATTTTAAGAGCAATTCATGACAAAAAAATAGAAGAAAATAGATAGGGTTATTTGGGCAAGGAATTTCATTAATTTCATTGATTCTAAAACAGATCAGGAATTGGAACAAAGTTAAATTAAAGACAGAATTTTATATGTAGTAGAAATTAACAAAATCATTGTCAAAAATGATTGTAGGAAGTCTACAGAAAAGAAGATGATTGAGTTAAAGGAATCAGTTAGTCAATTTTATAAATTATTTGATAAAATAGCAAGAGTAGGTTTTCCATCATGTTCTGGGCTTGGAGGTGGTCTTATGTCATGGAATTCTTATGAGCCCTTGCTAGTTTTGGCAAAAAGTAAGGTAGAGAGCACTCATGAGAAAACTCAAGTTATTAAAGGAGCAACAGTGATCAATTTCCTTCAGAGACATTTTCAACTGTTGTGGTTAGTGAAAACCCTATTTGCGGAAGGACCATCTTTCAATAGAATCAATGCATTCAGATTGGAGTTTCACAAGCTGGTTCATTCACCAAAGACAAACACCGAAATATGGAATAAGTGCAGAGCCTGGATGATATATTTACCAAAGGATCCCTCGACTGCAAAGAAATATAAATCAACCAGTCAAGGAAATGTAGAAGCATCATCATCAATCCATATTCAACATATAGATTAGGATTTTAATTTTATGTTATTTCCTCTTTTAAAGAGAGGATGTAATTGTAATAAGACATTTTTGAAGACATGTAATAGATAATCTACGACATCCTAAGTAGTTAAAGTAGTTAAGATCAGTTATAGCAGTTACAAACTTCTTTCTATTGTATGTAATGAGATAAATAAGAAACAGAAGGGTTTCGAGTTTTGGACCTTCAAACTGTAATTTTTGTACTCAGATTTCAAACGATAAATGAATGAAAAGCAAGTTTCTGGAATTTTTTAATGTTTATATGTCTTCAAGTTTACATTCTGTGTTTTCCATCTATGAATAATATGAAGTAATGAAGCTGCAGGTCTCTTTTTACTTGTGTAATTAAGAGTTAAAACCCTTAATAGGTTCTCCTTCATTTTGACAATTCCTTTTCTTATAACTATTCTAGAGTTTGAGGTGATATATTCTATATCACAACATATCAGTTTGGACTTCTTTCTTATATTTTCTTCTGATCATTCCATTATACATCAACAAATAACAACATTGTGGAACATTCATTGTCTTTGATCTTTGAGGGTTTAATGATAAATATTTGAGGGTGATTAAAAAATACAAATATTTCTGTGGCATAATTATATAAATGTCTTAAGCATTGATTCCTTATCACAACTAAGGGATTGTCTCTTAAGGTCCAAAATTTTTTGGCCCTGTTGCCGGAGACGAAGAAACAAAGTTTTTTCCCTGGGTTTGGTTCATATTTCCTCTGGTTGTGCAGAGAGGAGGAAATATTAAAGTTGTGTTTCCATTTTATAATTCTGGCTTATAAGAGGCCCCATACGAGGTCAGATACCTCTTAGCAGAAAGCTCCTATTCTCTCAGATCTAGAAAAGTTGGTTTCTAAAAAATGTTAGAAATCAAGAACACTTTCTGCACCTGATGCCACACTGCCTGTACCAGGCAGCAGTTCCCATACCCTTTCATCCAAGGATATTTCCCGAAAACTAATTTTATGGGAACAAGAATCCTTGTCTTCACCCATTCATTTCCAAGAACCAATAGAAGAACAATATTTGGAGTCTATTTCATTCACATTTACAAAAACTCAACCTAATACAGTTGCCAGTTCTTCTGCTATTTTTCATCAACCCCTTCCCATATCATTTGTTTCACCTCATCCATCTACATCTACAACTGGTATACAATCGCCACCTACTCAAGGAGCAATTAATCAAGGCATAAACATGGTAGCCCCTTCTTTCTTGATGAACACATATGCACCATTAAATCTTACACAACCAATGAATGCAATGTCTCAGGAATACCTTAATTTTCTTCCTAGATTTATTGGTGAAGATGAAATAACTACAGAACAACACTTGCCTTTGTTTTTCACTTTTACTAAAAATTTAAATGTTGAACATCTTAAAGTAGTAGTGAGACTTTTTGTACAGTCTCTAAATGGAGAGGCAAGAAAATAGTTTAAAGGATTACCAAATGGCTCAATTAATGATTGCGGCGAATTAGAAAGACAATTCATCCAAAGATGGGGTGAAAATGGAGATCATGGTTATTCATTGACAGAGTTTAATGCTATTAAGAAAAATTCTGATGAAATCATGAGTGATTTCATTAAAATATTTAACAAATTGTATAATAGTTTGTCTGTAGAAATGAAACCCCCTCCTATTGGAGCAAGAGTTGTTTTTGCTAGGGAATTTGCATCAGATTTTAGTTTTATGTTGAGAGAGACAAGATCTCCAACTTTTGAACAAATACAAACTAATGCTTTGGAGATTGAAGAAAATATGATTGTTGCTGGAAAAGCACAAGAAAAGCAGTCAATTCAAGATAAAGGTAAAGCCAAGGAAGAGTCATCAGAGGATCAAAGGATTAACAACATGACTAAGGTCATCAAAAATTTGTCAAAAAAATTAGTGAAGATGGAATTGGATAATAATAAAATTGCACAAAAAAACAAAGGGGTTTTTAATCCCCAATTCAGAAAGCAGCCCTTGTAGATTTTGCAGAGGGAAAGAATAGATCAGGACCAAGTTCAAGCACCCTTATATATAGAAGCAACACCTTCACAGTTTACTGATGATGATCAGAAAGAGGTTGAAGATCAAATCTCCACTTTTTATATGGACGATGATGAAGAAGAAAAAAAATGTGAAGAAGAATGTATAGAGGCTAATGTATCATTTGACCAGGAAGAAATGGGTGATTATTGTAAGCAATTCACTACTTTTATGCAACCATAATTGCATAAGAAGTATGACTTGAGATAAAAAAAGGAGATTGAGAACTCAGGATGATGAGGAAAATGAACCAGAGGCAGTTCCTTCTCCAATGGAGACTCCACAACCAAAGAACTCAGTAAAAAAATTAGACAAAGGAAAACATCCCATGAATCGAGTAAAAGAAAATGAGAAGCAGAAAAATAAGGCTTCCCAAAGTAAGTCTACTGATTCAAATATTTTGGAGAATATTGTTACTATACTTGAGCAACATGTTAATCCTAAAAAAAATCAAGAAGAACCTGAGAAAACTGTTAAACAAAATCAAACTTTCAGTTTGTCTAAAGAGTTTTAAAAAGTTAAAATTCAAGTACCCTTGCTTGAGTTAGATAAGACACTTGGATATAAGAAGGAAATTGTAGAGTTTATTAATCTCTCTCAATCTAATGATGTTGGTGATATTGTGAATTTTCAATAAGAAAAACCAGTGGTCACCTTTGCTCCTCATGTTGAAGAGGCGGATTCCTCTGTTCCTCCTTTTTATATATCAATGCTTCTACACGATTTCATTTTGCATAATTGTATGTTAGATTCTGGTGCATCACATAATCTTATGCCATTATCTGTGAGGAAAGAACTAAATTTACAAATCACTAAGCCCTATAGATACCTTTATTCATTTGATTCAAATAAGGTGAAGTGTGTTTGGCTTATCAAAGACATGGTTGTTTCTTTGGCTCAAATTCCAGCCAAGATTATCATGATGGATGTAGTAGTTGCAGATATTCCTGCCAGATTTGGTATGTTTTTGTCTAGATATTGGGGATCAAAGCTTGGAGATGTTTGAAAATTGGACTTCACATATGCAACCATTCCTATCTTCAATGGGGAAGAGAGAATATTATACAGAGAAACCAAATTTTTTAAGACTACCACAAAGAAGGATGCAAGTAATTCCCCTATCTATGGTCAAGAGAAGGAGGATCTCTCTTATTTTATGCTGCATGAATATGTAGAATTTGTTGAAGATTAACAGAAGTAGCTCTCTTCAGCATGTGTACATAAGGATCCAAATTCAAATAAAATTTGGAAGTGTTATTTTGATGGTGCCTACTCAAAGGATGACATAGGAGCTAGGTTTTTATTCTTATCTCTAGAAGGTAATCTTTTAACTTTTTTATTTTAAGCTTGAATTTGAATCAACCAATAATGTAGTTGAGTATGAAGCATTGATTTTGAGTCTTCAAACTACTAAAAAAATGGGAATTCAATGTATTTCCTTTTTTTGGTGATTCCGAGTTAATTATAAGACAGATTAAGAATTCATGTCAAACCAAGCATCCCAGATTGAGGTCTTATAGAAATGAAGTGTGGGACCTTATTGAAAATTATTTTGAATCCTTGAATATTCAGTTTATTCCAAGAGAAGAAAACAGAATGACAGATTCACTGGCAGTTGCAGCCAGTACATTTAAGCCACCAATTAATCCAAAACTAAGATATGAGATTGAGTTGAGACATAGGCCTTCAATTCCTGATAATATAAAGCATTAGCATGTTTTTGAGGATGATGAGCAGATAAATCATTTTCGAATAATGATTGGAAATTTTGAAGACAGTGAAATAGATCAAGAAAGTGAACAAGCTAATCAGAATGATGTACTAAAAAACCTGAAACAGTCAATAGGTCATCAGAAGGTAATTCAGTTGAAGGATAATACATTGCCCAGAGGTCTAGTTCCTCTTGAAATATTGTTTGATGCTAATGATGTAGCAGTGAACCAGAAGAGAGTATCTTAGGATGGAGAAATGGAGGGCTATAATTTAGGAACTCAACAGGAGCCAAAAATGGTTAAGTTGTTTAAAGGAGTTCCAAAGGATTATAAGGAAAGGTATGTTGATATTTTCAAGAAATATATGGATGTGTTTGCATGGTCATATGAATATTTAAAGATGTATGATTTAGATATTATTCAGCATAAAATACCACTGAAAGATGGGGTTAAGCCTCACAAGCAGAAGCTCGGATAGATTAATCCACTGTTACTTGCCCCAATTGAAAAATAGGTGAAGAAACTGTTGCAAACAAAAATCATAGTTCCGTTTAGATACTCAGATTGGGTTTCAAATCTAGTGCCTGTTAGGAAGAAGAATTGAGAGATAATATTATGTGTTGATTTTAGGAACATGAACAGAGCTTCCCTAAAGGATAATTATCCTTTTCCAAAGATGGATTATGTTTTGCAAAAAGTGACTATATCTCACAGGTTATCCATGGTTGATGGTTTCTGTGGGTACAATCAAGTAGCTGTTGAAAAGGAAGATCATAAGAAAACAACTTTTACCACACCTTGGGGAACATTCATGTATGCCAGAAAGCCATTCAGTCTCATGAATGTAGGAGCTACTTTCCAGAGGGAAATGGATATAGAATTTGTGGGTGATAGATTTGTAGTCATATATTTGGATGATGTGACTATTTTTTTAGATTCTGATGATGAGCACTTGGAGCATCTGCAGAAGACTTTCCTAAAATGCAGGAAGTTTGGGTTATCATTGAATCCTAAGAAACCTTTGTTGGCTTTGGAGGAAGGTAAGTTTCTAGGACATATAGTTTCAAATCAGGGGGTGAAAATTGATTGAGCAAGAGTTGAGGCTATACAAACAATCCCATTGCCTAGAAGTAAAAAATATATTCAAATTTTTCTAGGGAAGAATAATTTTCTGAGAAGATTTGTCCCAAATTATGCTGAGATTGTCAGGAACATAACAAATATGTTGAAGAAATTTTTTGAAGTGAAATGGGATAAAGATGCAAGAAAATCATTTCTCATAATTAAAGAGGCTCTTTAAGAACTTCCAATACTGATCAATCCAGATTATCAAAATCCTTTCCAAATATTTTCATTTGCATCACCTTCAACCATTGTTGTTGTGTTGCTATAGAAGAATGAAGAGGGAAATGAGCAACCTGTAACATTTTTCAGTAAAGTTCTCGGAGATGCAGAACTCAAATACAATATCCTTGAGAAGCAGGTATATTCTTTAGGTAAATCATTAAAATCTTTCAGGACTTATGTACTTCATTCTCAAATAGTAGCATATGTACCTAATTTAGTTGTAAAATATGTGATAGTTCAAAGTGATGTGGAGGGGAAAAGAGGAAAATGGATTTCCAAAATCCAAGAATATGATTTAGATTTTAAGCCTACTAAGTTGCTCAAAGGACAAGGATTGGCAAAATTGTTGTCATAATCTAATTTCCAAGCTCTAGAAATTAATATGCTTGCACCTTTGGATGAAGTAGTTGAGGAAAAAAATCACATTAGCACAAATTCAGCAATCAAGTAAAAATTTCTCTACTCAGATTGGTATAAGGATATTATTCACTATTTGTGCTTTTTCTCTTGTCCTCCCTCAATCAACAGAATAAATTACAGAGCTCTTAAACTGAAAACCAAACCTTATGTTATAATTGATGCTAAATTATATTGGAAAGATCATGCTGGTGTTTTGTTGCTATGTTTGGCAGAAGGAGAATCAATGGAAGTTATCAAAGAATACCATGAATGTTTGTGTGGGGGTCATTATAGCTGGAAATTCGTTGCTCATAAAATCCTCAAATCAGGTTTTTACTGGCCTTCCTTTTGCTGATGTATATAGAGTGGTTATAAGTTGCTAGAAATTCCAATTGTTTGCAGAGAAGAAAAGGTTAGATCCTCTACCTCTTCTACCTATTTTTGTTGAAGAACCCTTTAGACAATGGGGATTGGATTTAATTGGAGAAAAAAATCCACCGTCAAGTGGGTAGTTCAAGTGGATTCTAACTGCCACTCATTATTTTACAGAGTTGGTGGAATCGATACCTACCAGATAAGCAAATGATCTGGTAGTAATAAAGTTTCTGGAAGAGAAAATCTTCAGTAAATTTGCATTTCCAGTGACGATTGTAACAGACGATGCTCAAGTATTCAACTCAGTCGAATTCATTAATTTTTGTCAAATATATAATGTGATCTTGTCCCATTCTACACCATATCATCCTCAAGGGAATGGACTTGTTGAATCCTCCAATAAGACATTGGTGAATATGTTGAAGAAAAAAATTAATGAGAATCAGAAGAATTGGGATTCAAAGTTGATATTTTCTCTCTGGGAAATGAGAATGACTACTAGAATATCTATTGGTAAGTCTCCTTATGAGTTAGTATACAGTACTCAAGCTTTGTTTCCCACTTAGCTAGCTATAGCAGTAATTTATTTTCTTCAAGAAGCACAAGAAGAACCTAATGCATTGATAAGAAGACTAAATAAGGTAATAGAATTGAGTGAGAGCAGGAATAAAGTTTGGGAAAACTTGATCACATATCAAGAGAAAATGAAGTCCATATTTGATAGAAAGGCAAAGGAGATTCTATTCCAAACTGGAGATTTGGTATTAAGATGGGATACCAGAAGAGAAGAAAAAGGAAAGCATGGTAATTTTGATCGTCTCTGGTATGGCCCATATAGGATTATTGAAGTCAGATAAAATAACACTTTTATGCTGGAGAATATTGATGGAGAAATAGTATAATTTCTTGTGAATGGGCAGTATTTAAAGCATTATTTACAGCACTGAAGATTGACAGTTCACCATTGTACATATTCGGTTTTCTTCATTGTACATTTTTCATAAAAAAATATTTGACTACATGCTAGAGCTGAAGGCACTAATCTGCAGGTTCTTAATGTTTCGTGGAAAAAAAACACTATCCCCAGGTGGAGCCAGATGTTGTGATCATTTGCAATATCCTTTTATTTTAATTTTGAAAAATACATAAAAATAGAAAACTACTAAAAAGATATGTTAAAGTATTAAAGTTCATATACTTTAGCATAAAAATATTTCTGCTCGTTATATTAAAGTTAAAATTTGAAATACTTTTAGGATTTATGAAGGCAGATCCCAGTTCAAAGTTTAAATATCGATCAATTTATCGAGCGGGATTCAATGATTTATTAAGCACTGAGAAAAGGGCTCAACCCGTGGGCACTTCTAGCACGTGTGTCAACACAAAGGGTGCCTCCATAGTTGACTGTGTTAACTGTAGGAGTAACCCAGATGAATGGCCGTGATTGACTGCAGGGGCATAGGCCAAATGAATCCTTCGTACCTTGAGGCCCCCCGTAGTGATGTTTGCTGCCAAGTTGGTTATAGTTTTCATCCACATCAGGATTTCTTAATGGTCTATTGGAACCTCTTATCAGAATTTAAGTTCAAGGCCATGCCACCTATTTAAGTGAAATTATCATTCTTTCTGAAATTTTCATTGGTTAGTTGTTGTTTGGAGTTTTTCTGTGCTGCGTCTTTTTCATTTTTCTGTCACCCTGTCAATTATTGGTCATCCTGTAAGTTGTCTACCATCCCTAAGTTAAAATATGGCTAAATTCTCATCCTTGTAAGTTCTTCTAGTCACATCCCTCTCATAGATACCGAGAGGGATATCTAGGATACATATTTTTCCCTTGACCACCTTTCTTTTTACGAGCAAGTCTGCCTAAACGATAAGAATTCTGCAATTTACACCGCCATGGAAAAAAATAGTGTGTTGTCTACATGTATCCCAAAATCTCATCTTTTTCCCGAATTTATCCATTGGCTAGTGTTTGTTATGGAGCACGGGAAATGTTTTGTAATGAATTTTCAGGGGGAGAACGTTCTACAAGTGTCGGCTCATTTAATTCGCAAAGCCCTTTGTTTCCATGAGTCGGATTCATATATCTAATTCTCTGATGATTCCTCGATAGCGTATTATGGCAGTCTTGTAGGTCAATATTTTAATCAATTCATTCATTTTATGAAGCCAAATACATGGTAGTTTGAACCTGACAGTAAATATTTCCCTATGGAGGTTTTCGATATTGAAGTTAAATCGGTGATGAGCTACATTGCAAATATTTTGGGAAAAGACGACGATAGTACAATGGACAAGTCAATTTTGGGGATGTTCGCCATGATGATGAAGCCAGGAGTGATGTTGGATATTTCATCCTATTGGCAAGAAGTTGTTAACTCTTAGCTCATGAGCTTATCATTAACGGGTTCATTCAGGATTCCCTCACTTATTTTTTACTTATTATTATATTAAAATGTAGAATAATTCTTACATCCAGGGTTAAAAATTATGGATATGAATTAGTGGAGACAATCAATAATATTTGGGACAGATATAGTGAGAAAAGAACATAATTACGGTGGTTTGCTTGATTTTTCTGGTCAATTTATGTCTTCTCCATATAAAGTTTTGAATGCAAGTTCTCCCCCCTGTTTTTTTCCCAAAGCTCAAGAGTTCTTGCATTTGGGGGCAAGTTGTAAATTTGGTGATTGGTTTGTTTTTGAAGATTATTCTAAAATTAGACTTTATGGGCTAGTGTAGAACCTTATAGGCTTCTTTTGTTTGTCCCTATGAGATTATTTTCTCTGGAATTTATTAGGAAAAGTCTAAATATTGACCAAATTAACTTTGTGCCTATGAAGAAGGGTCATATGTTCAAATTTCTTAGTATTGTGGGTCCCTTTATAATTAATATGAGACAAGCATTTGATGAAGTCACTCAGATGTTAGATGGAACACACTCACTTTTAGGAGAGAAGTGGGCTTATGACCCTCACAGTGTCATTTCTAGTAGAAGAATTGATAATCAATATTCAACCTTCATTCATGAGAGCAGACCTAATCTTGAAAATATGGCAAGTAAAGGTGTTGTGAGTTAAGTAAGTTCAAATATCTAGACTCCTGTTATATCAGAAAAATCAAATAAAAAAGGTAAAGAGGCAGTTGTTGATTCAGAGGATGAGGAACAGAGAGCTGAGAAGAGAGAAAACTTAAATGAATATTCTTTAGATACTCAACCTGGTTTTTCATTACAGTTGGGAGATGAACAAAATGTCCCTGCATCAGATGAACAAAATCGAGTGGACAGATAAAAAGAGTGGTAAGCATAAGATGATTAGGGGCATGCACAATTATCCGTCTCAAATAGCTTCCACATAGAAACCAGAGTTCGATTTTCACAGTGAAATCGAGGACCTAACAATCCAAAAATTTATGCAGATGCCTTTGGCCCATGATACATTACTGTTTAGAGGCATTCCACCTAGGAGGCCACCAGATCAAGAGTTTATGAGAGATGTCTCATAACAGGTTGCACCACTCATAGATCCAGGAGGGGTGAGGACCTTGGGAAGACTTGGTGCAGCGTAGAGAGGCTTGGGTAGGCTCAAGGAGGACAGAGACATTCTCCCAATATGACTATTACCCGCTCTCACTAGACATCTTGCGTTGAGAGAAGATTTTTTAGGGATGGAGGATGGCACCATCATGGTGCAAGGATACCACTCCATGGCTTTGGATAATCAGAAGATACTTCCACATAGGGAGTAATTTTCCACATATGGTAGAGGTTGGTGGCCACTCGTGCATACATTGCCCAAACTTAGAAGGTTTTGGATGGGTGATAGATTCTTATGGAAGGCTAACCTCCAAAGACTTCAGCCTTTACTTGAGCATGAGTAGTTATAGGAGGAGCAACAGAGGCAGGATAGAAGCATCCCAACACATGAATTTGGCATGGGATATGTCAAAGAACAGGGCAGCTACATGACAGATGCTTTAAATTGTACATCAATAGTGTTGTTATTATGCAGTATAGATACTTATTGGAGATCCCAGCTATTGCTGGAATACTCCATGGATCTCTTTTCAGGCAGGATACTTGATGAGTAATTATCAAATGGGAGATAAGCACTGAGAGATAGGGTCATCTATTATCAAAGTAGGATCTTCTTGAATAGAGCATCTAAGCTCAAGGAGAAGCTACTACATGCATCATATGAGGATTTTCTCTCCAGCCACACTGATTTCATGATGGCATATCATACTATCATGGAGGGATTCACTTGGGAAGGCTTCAAAGAGGAGATGCACCATCATATCAGGAGATGTGTGGGTTGTTTGGAGATTGAGGAGAGACATAACTCTTTGGAAGAGTTATCACAACCAATTCCTTTGTCATTGGGAATGAGAGGAGGCCCATCTATGAGCCACTTCACCCTGTTTTTCAAGGTACATGGTAAGGGTCATGTTTATGTGCATCACGATTCACTTCTATGTATTTGTATTCCCTTTCCAACAATGTACAAGTCATTTCTCCAAGAGGGGGCATTCTTTCTTATAGACTTCGTGGTCCATTTGGGGCCATAAGCATGATGATGATGGCCACTCCCTAGGATATTTTGGGGAGATGATATCTTATTTAGGGTGTGCTCAATTTGAACCACACATCATACACCTTCTCCAAGAATGTCATAGGATTGGGGAAGCAAGGAAGTGATTGGGAAATCACTCATCATATCATATTCTGAGACAATTAGGAGTAGAATTGCATTGGTTGCACTTGAGTGACCATTATCCTTCTCCGATCTTATATATGGAAGCTAGTATGAATTTGGTTATGATCCCATCTATTGATGATGTTCTTATCACAAATGATTTTTACATTAGACGTCTTGTTTCTTTATGGGATGAGCCATTTGGTTAACTTGGGCACTTGGTAGATGCATCTCATGAGCACTTGGGAGGAGAATTTCAGGGATGGATTGGTTGGGGGACACTTGGTTCATGAGGAGATCTTATCACATGGAGGTGTCACAAGGGAAGGAGGAGAAGTTTTCCAATGCTCACATTTACAGTTTCTTGAGGACAAGCAACATTTGGGAGGGGAGGACTGTAATATTCCCAATTAGCTTTCAGCTAGTTGGAATATTAAATTTTGTTTTTTCTTCTTAGTTAGAAGAATAAGAGGGTAGGGAGACCCATAAATATCCTTCATAGGAATAAAATCACTCCTAATGTGAATGGAGGTCATCAAAGTAGCTACATAAAGCACCCTTATGTGTGAATAGGGGATGAAGCATGTGAAATGGGTCAAGTTTGACCAAATCAACGGTGTTGGTATGGAGGGAGTGGATAATAAAGGAGAGACAACGTAGTTTTAGAAGGAGAATATTTGCATGGAAGTAGTGGCTTTAATGAGTGGGGCCCAACGTGAGGAAGGGAATCGCAGCCATGGAAATTATGTTTGAGTATTATTTTTTTTATGGTCTACTATGACTTGTTTCTTTCTTCAACTATTTAGTCAATACTATAGTGTTTTTTAGCACAAGGGTGTTGCCGAGCAGGAATCCCATCCTCATCCTTGGGGGACTTCGAGTGTCCACTTAGGAGAGGTCATTGATCTGTATTTCCACATTCTGGCATTAGGCCAAGCTACAAATTTCCTCTACAATGCAGTTTTTTCCAGGGTTGTGTTGTGTTGCAGGGTTGCAACAGTGGAGGGTTTGATAGGGCCATTTATGAGCTAGTTTTTTAGTGGAGGAAGCATTCCTTACATTGGGAGGCTAGCAAGGAAGGTCCTTGACATAATTTTGGCATTTGGTACCAGGCCAAGTCACCACTATCTCCTACAGTACAGTTTCACTCTCAAACTGCATTATTATATTGAGGAGAATCAAAGTAAGGCTCAGTGCATCACTTGGAGAGTTAGATCTTCAGTGAAGGGATCATCCTTTCATTGGGAGAGTCTATTGGAGGATTTCAATTCATTTTTACATTAGTTTCAGCCACCTCCTTCTATGTGCTTCAATTGTAGTGCTTCTTCATCCCTAGGGCTTTAGATCACCATTCTATATTTTGTATATTTCCGAAAACCCTCTCTGGGTTGTATATGAAAAGTGTTTGGGAGCATACATCTCCATTCTCAGTATTGTTTGAGAATTGTATTATCAGATCCATACATTTATATTTTCTAGCCGCAGTGTTATTCACTAAAACTACGTTGTATTGGCTTCAGTATTTTGTGTAGCAGCTATATTACATGTTTTGGTGATTTTTGGCATTGGAGGCTTTTCTTGCCTAGCTTGAGGGACTTGATCCTCGAGATATTGTACTCATTGTTTGTTGTTATACTTAATACCATGTATCTATATTTGGCTCATGAGTGATGTATTGTAATTTATTATTGTTTTCCATTTTTATGTGATATATTGATGACCTCCTAATTTTGGGATATTACACAAGGAGCGCGTTCGGGTCGGGTTGTGTCGGGTTGTGTGAGGGCACCCAAGGAAATGTGTTTGGGTGGTTCGGGTCTAGTCCGGTCGGGTCATGTCGTGTGAGGTCGCCCAAGGAAACATGTTCGGGCAGGTCAGGTCAGGTCATGTTGTGTGAGGGCGCCCAAGGAAACACGTTTGGAGTTGGCTCTAGTACAAGGTTGTGGCTTAGCCAATGGCGAATTTATAGTAAATAAGTGTCTGATTTAAAATTTATCAAGCATGCACAACCCTGTAAAATTAAGGTATGGTAGAAATTTTGTCTAGTGGATATAATTAAATTTGGGTTGGATTTTTCTTGATTACAAAAAATGGTAAAAAACCTACATCAATGTTTCTTTCCTTTATGAAACAACCCACATCAATGCCTTCTAAAAACAACTCAAAATAGAATAAAACAAGTCTCCATTATTATCAAGTCATGTTGGGGCACTAGGTAGTTGAACATAATCTATAAAAGGAAACACCTCCAACATTTTAGAATGAAGTATGAACAAAATGAACCATTACTTAGAGTTCATTATAAGCCAAGAAACCAAACTTATCAATGCAAGGATTTACAATCCCAGTTTTGTTTGGTCTGCTCCATCTAACATTGTCAGCATACTGGCCATTTACAAATGGAGTATGTTGACATAATTCCTGGCCCCTAACCCATTTAACCCCACGAACCCCTAAAAACCTAACCCATTTAACAAGTTGGTGGGTAGCAAGCTCTAGGATTATTATTATATTTGATTTGTAAATGATAAGCACTCTTTTATGGGCTAGTTTCTTATGGGCACCTCATAGCCCTCTCACTTTGTCAGAACCAAAATTTTCATGGGTGAACTATATTTGAGCCTCCCCATTTTTCTAAGGCTCCATTTCACAGCCATACTTATTTTTCCCTCTATCCCAAAATATTCCTTTTGAGATTTTTCCACAATTAGTCTTATTTTTTAATCAATATATTTTTTCCTTCCACTTTGTGTGCAGTTCCCTCCACCTTTCAAGATGAACTACTTGCTACAAATACAACTTTGGAATCCTATATCCAATGGGGGTTATCTATTAGGAAAGGTATTTTATAAAATTATTCCAAATCATTAAGGTTCCTGATAATTTTAGATTTGCTACAGTTTCACTTTTATTTCGTTGTGGAAATGATCAGGTGTTAAATTTTCGAGGGAGAATTTATGTGCCCAATCGAACAAGTCTAAAGGAGTTAATAATGAATGAGTTCCATCGCAGCAATTATGCTGGCCATCCAGGATATCAAAAGATGCTTACTGCAATAAGAAAGACATATTTTTGGCCATGTATACGCAAAAATATTGCTGAGTATCTAAGTAAATGTTTGGAATGTCAGCCGGTCAAGGTGGAGCACCAACTTCCTGTAGGGCTATTGCAGCCCATACCCATCCCTGAATGGAAGTGGGAGTTTATTTCCTTATATTTTATCACGGGTTTACCACTAATAAAAAGAAAAAATGACTCTATTATGGTAGTGGTAGACAGATTAAGTAAATCTGCCCATTTCATACTTGTACAGTCTACATACAAGATGATACATATTGCAGATATATTTATGAAGAAAATATTTAGGTTCCATGGCATACCTAAGACTATGATTTAATATCGGGATGTTAATATTACATCTGCATTTTGGAAAACTTTGTTTTCTGTTCTGGGAACACAGATACACTTTAGTACTACGTATCATCCTCAGACTGATGGGTAGACAGAATGGGTAAACCAAGTTTTGGAAGACATATTGCGCATGTATGTAATGCAGTAACCAACCAAGTGGGAAGACTACTTGCACCTTGTGGAGTTTTCATATAACAACGGGTACTAGGAATCTCTGAGAATGAGTCCCTTTGAGGCATTATATGGTAGACAATGTCGTACACCTATAAACTGGAGCAGTCCTGAAACAAAATTATTGTTGGGACCCGAAATGATGGTTGAAATGGAAGCTGAAGTAAAAAGAATAAGGCAGAATCTAAAGGTTGCACAAGATAGAAAAAATATTTACGATGACAAGAAAAGGTCCTACTGTGAATTTGTAGTAGGGAACCACATATACGTAAGAATTAAGCCCAAGAGAAGTACCATGAGATGGACCTCTTGTGCCAAATTGGCTTGCCGGTACTGTGGACCTTTCCAAATACTGGAAAGGGTGGGACCAGTAGCCTATAGATTATCCTTACCCAGTCATATTCAAGTACACAATGTGTTCCATGTGTCCTTACTGAAGTGGTATGTACATGATGAAAAACATGTGATTCATTGGCAAATTATTCAAGTATGAAAAGGGATAGGAATCCTAACTTAAAGTTCTGAATAATTGATGCATAATGACTTGAAAACACTTTGTTTTTCAGGTAGAACCAAACAGAGAGTTTCTGGTCGAGCCGCAATGCATACCTGACAGAAGAGAAATTCAACTCTGCAAACGAGTAGTTATCCAGGTGAAAGTGCAGTGGAAGCACTTCAGACCAGATGATGCTACTTGGGAGGATGGGAAATTTATGCGGGAAGCTTACCCGGAGCTCTTCACAGAGCTGGGCTGAAACACCGAGGACGGTGTTACTTCCGGGGGGGAGATGTGACAGCCTCATTAAGATTTAACTAGTATTAACTAGTTAAACACAATTTGCTTATTTTTATTTTTTGGCAAGAAAGAATTAATTGTTATGTTTATGAAACAAATTATTATTTTATTTTTTGTTATTGAGTTAATTAGAGGAATTAATGAGTAAAAATAAAATCTTTTAAGTTGATGGTAAAAAGTTTCCAAGAATAGGAGGTGGTTGGGGCCAGTTGGAAAACAGTTACCCAATCCTCTGAGGATAAAGTTGAATCCCAGGAGAGGAGTAGGGGTTTTGTGCACAATTAGTATAGGGGAGTATTTTCTAGAGTTGGTGGTGACCAGTTAAAGATAACTCACAACCACCCTTGTGAAGCCAAAACTTTCTGAGTTTGACTGGATTGGCCATCCAGAGGTCATAGCAGAAAGAGGTATCTATTCCACTGTTAACCCGTGGCACCGTCCAGATTGTGGAGCTAGGGGGAAATTCGAGGACGTAATAGCCTCCCTTGAATGGTTGGGAGGACCGCAGCTTAAAATACTTAATCCAGATAAGTATTACTGCGTAATTATAAGCAGGTTATTCAAAAGTTGAAAATATTGCTTTGCAGTATTATTGTTGTTGGGTTACTGTCTTATTATGAAAACCTGTAAATTATGTTTATGTTTTTTACAAATGCGAGAGACAGAAATAAATTTGTAGATAGTTTGTTCTCTAGATTTATGGAAATATACTGTGGAAATTACTGGTAATAAAACCTAGTTTATTTCTTTATTTTCATAATATAATAAAGTTACAGTTTAAATCCCTGTATGTTGTGAGAAAATACAGAGAACTGATAGCTATGTATTACAAATAATATATATATCAGAAGTAGCATAGTTTACTATAAGAAAGTAGAATATGCCGTTTAAAACCTTGTATGAGAAGAACATAGACCATATATTGTTTCTATTTTCTGTTACTGTGGAGTATACTAATGAAAACAATTTATATAGGATTGATTCTATTAAGAAAAAAAAACAACAGAAGAAACTTTGCATGTATAAGTCATAAGATAACTAGAACCAGGGGATTAGAGCTGACGGACTGTCGACCCTAGTTATGGGCAAAAACCCAAATCAGGGGTGCATCGTTCCTGGCTGTTAACCCCATTTCTATACACAAGCGTTATGAATCGGTGGCCTAGACACCGCAAGGAGTATCTAATATATAATCAAGAAGTATTAGAATATCAAAATCACATAACTCAGTGAAAAATGAGCGAATAGAAAGAACGCAAAGTTCTTAGTGCTAGTAAACTTATCAACCATTTTTGAACGGTATAAAAGAGATAACTGTTAAAAATAAATGAATTGTACATTTTCATGATTCAGGCACCATGTCTCTTTTTAACTAATAAAAGAAAAATAACCCAGAAAATTTCATCCGCTAACTGCAAGAGTATTTGCATGCAAGTAAAGACTAAGAGTTCTAGGCAAGAAAACCCTTCTAAACTAGAAACATCATAGAATGAGTTCATCGTGAAAATGGAAAAAAGAAAGATTTCATTCCAAAGTAAAATATTACAGTAGAACAAATACAATGTGCATTGTAGAGCATAGTCAAACTACAATAAAACTTAGCCATGAAATAGAGTTATTATGCTCACGGAAACTCCCTTAAATTTGGAATTAAACCCTAGTATAATCCTTTACAAAATTATTACAAATATCATTCGAAAACCTAGGTTGGGGTTTTAAACCCTCAACTAAGAAATTACACATTTATAAGAAGAAGTCGAGTTCTATTAGCTAGAACCAGAGCGGCATATTGAAAACCTAGGGTTAGATCTTCATGATGGATGTAGTAGTTGCAGATATTCCTACCAGATTTGGTATGTTGTTGTCTAGATCTTGGGGAGAAAAGCTTGGAGATGTCTTAAAATTGGACTTCACATATGCAACCATACCTATCTTCAATGGGGAAGAGAGAAGATTATACAGAGAAGCCATATTTGTTAAGACTACCAAAAATAAGGATGCAAATAATTCCCCTATATATGGTCAAGAGAAGGAGGATCTCTCTTGTTTTATGCTGCATTAAGATGTAGAATTTGTTGAAGATTCAAAGAAGTAGCTCTCTTCAGCAAGTGTACATAAGGAGCTAAATTCAAATAAAATTTGGAAGTGTTATTTTGATGGTGCCTACTCAAAGGATGAGCTAAGTATGAAGCGTTGATTTTGAGTCTTCAAACTGCTAGACAAATGGGAATTCAATGTATTTCCATGTTTGGTGATTCCGAGTTTATTATAAGACAGATTAAGAATCGATGTCAAACCAAGCATCCAAGATTGAGGTCTTATAGAAATGAAGTGTGGGACCTTATTGAAAATTATTTTGAAGCCTTGAGTCTTTAGTTTATTCCAAGAGAAGAAAACAGAATGGAAGATTCACTGGCAGTTGTAGCCAGTACATTTAAGCCACCAATTAATCCAAGACTGAGATATGAGATTGAGTTGAGACATAGGCCTTCAATTTCTGAAAATATAAAGCATTGGTAGGTTTTTGAGGATGATGAGAAGATCAATAATTTCTTAATAATGATTGGAGATTTTTAAGATAGTGAAATAGATCAAGAAAGTGAACAAGTTGATCAGAATGATGTACTCAAAAACCTAAAACAATCAATAGGTGATCAGAAGGTAATTCAGTTGAAGGATAATACAGTGCCCAGAGGTCTGGTTCCTCTTGAAAGATTTTTTGATGCTAATGATGTAGTAGTGAACCAGAAGAGAGTATCTCAGGATGGAGAAATTGAGGACTGTAATTTAGGAACTCAACAGGAGCCAAAAATGGTTAATTTTTTTAAAGGAGTTCCTAAGGATTATAAAGAAAGGTATCTTGATATTTTCAATAAATATATGGATATGTTTGCATGGTCATATGAATATTTAAAGACTTATGATTTAGATATTATTCTGCATAAAATACCACTGAAAGATGGGGTTAAGCCTCACAGGCAGAAGCTAAGGAAAATTAATCCACTGTTACTTGCCCCAATTGAAAAATAGGTGAAGAAACTGTTGCAAGAAATAATCATAGGTCCACTTAGATACTTAGGTTGGGTTTCAAATCTAGTTCCTGTTAGGAAGAAGAATTGAGAGATAAGATTATGTGTTGATTTTAGGAACTTGAACAGAGCTTCCCTGAAGGACAATTATCCTTTGCCAAAGATGGATTATGTTTTGCAAAAAGTGACTATAGCTCATAGACTGTCCATGGTTGATGGTTTCTCTAGGTACAATCAAGTAGCTGTTGAAAATGAAGATCGGAAAAAAACAACTTTTACCACACCTTTGGGAACATTCATGTATGCCAGAATGCCATTCGGTCTCATGAATGCAGGTGCTACTTTCCAGAGGGAAATGAATGTAGCATTTTTGGGTGACAAATTTGTAGTCATATATTTGGATGATGTGACTATTTTTTTAGATTCTGATGATGAGAACTTGGAGCATCTATAGAAGGCTTTCCTAAAATGCAGGAAGTTTGGGTTATCATTGAATCCTAAGAAAACTTTGTTTGCTTTGGAGGAAGGTAAGTTGCTAGGACATATAGTTTCAAATCAGGAGGTAAAAATTGACCCAGCAATATTTGAGGCTATAAAAACAATACCATCGCGTAGAAGTAAAAAATATATTCAAAGATTTATAGGGAAGATTAATTTCCTGAGAATATTTGTCCCAAATTATGCTGAGATTGTTAGGAACATAACAGATATGTTGAAGAAAAATGTTGAAGTGAAATGGGATAAATATGCAAGAGAATCATTTGCTAGAATTAAAGAGGCTCTTCAAGAAGTTCCAGTACTGATCAGTCCATATTATCAAAAGCCTTTCCAAATATTTTCATTTGAATCAACTTCAACCATTGTTGTTGTGTTGCTATAGAAGAGTGAAGAGGGAAATGAGCAACCTGTAACATTTTTCAGTAAAGTTCTCAGAGATGTAGAACTCAAATACAATATCCTAGAGAATTAGGCATATTATTTATTTAAATCATCAAAAGCTTTCAGGACTTATGTACTTCATTCTCAAATAGTAGCATATGTACCTAATTCAGCTGTAAAAGATGTGATAGTTCAAAGTGATGTGGAGGGGAAAAGAGGAAAATGGATTGCCAAAATCCAAGAATATGATTTATATATTAAGCCTAATAAGTTGGTCAAAGGACAAGGATTAGCAAAATTGTTGACAAAATCTAAATTCCAAGCTCTGGGAATTAATCTGCTTGCACCTTTGGATGAAGTAGTCGAGGAAAAAAATCAGATTATCACAAAGTCAGAAATCAAGTATAAATTTCTTTGCTCAGATTGGTATAAGGATATTATTCACTATTTGTGATTTTTCTCTTGTCCTCCCTCAATCAACATAATAAATTACAGAGCTCTTAAGCTCAAATATGAACCTTATGTTATAATTGATGCTAAATTATATTGGAAAGATCCTGCTGGTGTTTTGTTGCTATGCTTGACAGAAGGAGAATCAATGGAAGTTATCAAAGAATACCATGAATGTTTGTGTGGGGGTCAATATAGCTGGAAATTCGCTGCTTATAAAATCCTCAAATCAGGTTTTGACTGACCTTCATTTTCCTGATGTATACAAAGTGGTTAGAAGTTGCTAGAAATGCAAATTGTTTGCAGAGAAGAAAAGGTTAGCTCCTCTACCTCTTCTCCCTGTTTTTGTTGAAGAACCCTTTAGACAATGGGGATTAGATTTCATTGGAGAAAACAATCCACCATCAAGTGGGTAGTTCAAGTGGATTCTAACTGCCATCGATTATTTTACAAAGTCAGTGGAATCAATACCTACCATAAAATCAAATGATTTGGTAGTAATAAAGTTTCTGGAAGAGAACATCTCCAGCAAATTTTGATGTACAGTGAAGATTGTAACAGACAATGCTCAAGTATTCAACTCAGTCAAATTCATTAATTTTTGTCAAATATATAATTTGATCTTGTCCCATTCTACAACATATCATCCTCAAGGGAATGGACTTGATGAATCCTCCAACAAGACATTGGTTAAGATGTTGAAGAAAACAATTAATGAGAATCAGAAGAATTGGGATTAAAAGTTGATATTTTCTCCCTCGACAGTGAGAATGACTACTAGAATATCTATTGGTAAGTCTCCTTATGAGTTAGTATATGGTACTCAAGTTTTTTTTCCCACTCAGCTAGCTAGACCAGTAATTTATTTTCTTCAAGAAGCACTAGAAGAGCCTAGTGCATTGATAAGAAGACTAAATAATGTAATAGAATTGAGTGAGAGCAAGAATAAAGTCAGGGAAAACTTGGTCACATATCAGGAGAAAATGAAGTCCATATTTGATAGAAAGGCAAAGGAGATTCTATTCCAAACTGGAGATTTGGTATTAAGATGGGATACCAGAAGAGAAGAAAAAGGAAAGCATGGTAATTTTGATCCTCTCTGGTATGGCCCATATATGATTATTGAAGCCAGATCAAATAACACTTTTATGCTAGAGAATGGTGATGGAGAAATATTAGAATTTCTTGTGAATGGGCAATGTTTAAAGCATTATTTATAGCACTAAAGATTAACGGTTCACCACTGTACATATTATTTTTTCTTCATTGTACATTTTTCATCAAACAATATTTGACTCCATGCTCGAGGTGAAGGCACTAATATGCAGGTTCTTAGTGTTTCGTGGCAAAAAACACTATCCCTAGGTGGAGGCAGATGTTGTGGATCATTTGCAATATCCTTTTATTTTAATTTTGAAAATACAAAAAAAATTGTAGCTTATTTTTTAGCTAAAATAAACTTACAAAGGGATGTCAGCTCTATGAGATTATAATTGAGGAGAAGGACAAGGAGAAACGTTTTGGTCTATTATTTGAACTGACTGAACTTAGAAAGTCGTTTACAAGTTGGCAGATGGAAATAACTAACATATCATCTCTCAATGGAATAAGGATGCAATTATTTCGTGCAGGAGAGAGTTTACTGCTTTTCCTTGAGTTTTTGGGTTGTCAGAGGGCATTTGCAGAGGAGGAAAAAAGTTGAGGAGGCTTGGTTTCGAAGATGGAACTAGAGGGAATTTGAAAAATGGCGCAGAGGGATAAGTGGTTTCGGAAAATCGGAAATGGTTTCTCGCGTGGCAGTTTTTGGGAGAGGACACGCGATATGGCCCTGCACGTGACGCGTGGCAGGGAGAAAACACTTATTTCGCATGGGTCGGAAGATGCTAACCTTGGCACAATTATATATGCGATATGTGACGAGGACCGTCAGATCGTGGGGTGAAAGATCAATGGCTATCGCACGTTCTAGAGGTGGTGAACAGGCAGTCAAATCGGTGGAGTGGAGTACAGGTGGCATATTTATATTGGGTTATCAAAGATGTTAACCCCATCGCAATTATATATGCGATATGTTGGCAATATGATGCAATGTGTTGTCCTTGATGGCAACCCACTTGATGAAGATGATGGCAACCTACTTGATGAAGTTATTCTTGACTTGATGGACTTGGTAATGGTGTAAATCTGATGAGATATTATGTGTCTACATAGCAACTCAGATGTAATGATGAAAGGAATTCTAATATGTGCTATAACAATGATGAAAAGTGTGTGTCTCAAGGCATACGCGGGTTTGTCTAGGAGAAGTAGCGTATGCACGCGGAAAAGTATGTTCCAAGTCGCGTATGCATAATTGAGCTCTAAATTTGTAAAACCAAGGGTTACTACCATGGTATTGACCCATTGTATTGAGCACTGAGTTGTCTATTTGATCCCGTCTAGGAATACCATCGGAAGTGATGTGGTTTTGGCTCATGGTATTGACAAAGCCAAAATCTATATAAGAAGAATAAATTCATTGTGCAAGGATGTGTGCATGTGTCTGGGCTTTGATGAATACTTCACTCTGAAGTATATCTGTATGGTTGAACTCTATTCCTAATTGATAGATCTAAATCTATGATGCACCTATGAACATGATGAAGGTTCAAGATCTCTAGATCTGGAAATGGTGAATCTCAAGGATGATATGAAAAGAAATGAAGAAGACCTGGTGCAAACATGTTGAAGAGATTGAATAAATCTGGGTAAGTTCATAGATCTGGTCTGTTCTACAAAGTTTATCTTCTATAGATCTATACGCAGGTTCACTTCATGAAAAGCGCGTGTATACGCGGGTCTGCTTAAAGAAAATCACGTATGCGCAGTTAGGGTTTTTCCTGAAAAATGCACTGAAGTATACGCGGGTTAGTCATATGAAAAGCGCGTGTATACGCGGGTCTAATTAAATAAAAGTGCGTATGGTATATGATCTAATGATTTCTCAAGGTTGAATGTGTTTCTGCATATCTATTCTGAAGTCTGGGTTATATCTGATATTCTGGTTACAGTGGTCTCACTGTTCTGTTTGAAGCAATGGACAAGGTATGATTGTTGATAAGTGAAGGATTGTGTTGAAGCTGTTTGATCCAGTTTGAAAAATTGATGAAACGTGGTCTGCAGTGGTGCTGAGGGTCGAAGCCTTCACTCAGGGGGTTGTAGCTCCCTTCCAAGAGAGGCTGGTAAACAAGTTCAGGGGGTTGTAGCTCCCTTCCAGGAGAGGATGGTAAACGAGTTCAGGGGGTCGTAGCTCCCTTCCAGGAGAGGCTGGTAAACGAGAGAAGGTTGTAGCCTTCTGCAGGTGGGTGCCTGCGTGTTGGTTTGAGTTTGTGCCAGTACATGATTGTAAGAAGTTTTATTTGTAATAAATATTGAAGACTGAGACGACGACAGCAGTGGTTTTCTCCCGAATTGGGTTTCCACCTAAAATCATGGTGTTCATGTGTGATGATTATTCTGTTCTTTCTGAACCTGTTTTACTATTTTCTGAAACATCTGATGAATGAATAATGCAATGATCTGAGTTAAGAATTAATTACATAATTATATCTCTGGACATACGCAAGTTTTGTAAAGGATATCCGCGTATATACGCTAGTTGGCTTCAGGAAAGTAGTGTATGGGTTTTTAGAAAGGAAAAAGTAAAAGTTTGATTGTCTGCACTAAATACTGATTCACCCCCCCTCTCAGTATTTTTCCCAACAATTGGTATAGGAGCAGGTCCTTCTGAAAAAGCTTAGCCGCTAGAAGGAAGATCAAGCAAGATGAACCATCAAGAAGGAACAACATCTATCAAGCCACCGCTCTTCAATGGAAGCAATTTAATCTTCTGGAAAATGAGGATGAGATCCTTTCTTCAGTCCATGGGAGCAGATGTATGGGCCATTGTTGAACAAGGATATCAATATCCAGCTGCTACACCAATAGATCCAACTGAAAGGAAGAATTATGAATCAAATGCAAAAGCAGTCAATGCTATAATAGGAAGTCTAACTGAATCAGAATTTGTCAAAGTCATGCAGCTGAATACAACAAAAGAAATATGGGACAAAATCATTCTGAGTTATGAAGGTGATTCAAAGGTAAAAAGTGCAAAACTCCAAACTCTCAGAATTGAATATGAAAATTTAAAGATGCATAGTGATGAGAGTATTGCCAGTTTATTTTTACGTCTTGATGATGTTGTAAATCGTATGAAAAATCTGGGAGAAACAATGACCGAAACTACTTTGGTTGAGAAAATTTTAAGATCGCTAACGGCAAAATTTGAGTCAAAAGTCTCTGCTCTTGAAGAAAAATAGGATCTTCAAAATCTTACTGTGGTGCAACTTCATGGCATACTGACTGCATATGAAATGAGAAGAGGAGGACCATCTGAAGTCAAATAAGTTGTTTTTAGAGCTTCTACAAAAGGGAAAGAAGTACAAGAAGCAGAAGGATCAGGATATATTTCGAAAGAAGATGAGGCAAATTTTGTAAAGAAAACTCAACTTGGTACAGGACGATTTAGAGGTAAGCTTCCTTTCAAATGTTTTAATTGTGGAAGAGTTGGTCATTATGTTGCTAAGTGCCCTTACAAAGAAACACCTGCAAAAGGAAAGGAAGTAGCTAGAAATAAGAACCAGTCTAGCACTAGAAGAAGTTACTATACTCATGATGACAGTGATGGGGTATCTGATAGTGAGGAAGAAAGTGAACAAGATCTTAGAATTGTCATGGCATTTGAATCTAAAGAAGAAAATGATACTTTTGTGGATGCTCTCGTGTACAATGATTTTCTTGAAGATAACAACCAACTCAAAATACGCTTAGAAGAAAGCAAAATTCTCTTAGAAGAATGTAAAATTATCTTAGAAGAAAGGAAAATAACCATCGAGACTCTGGAAAAGCAGGTTGAAGAAGCAAAGAAACACAATGAGAAATTAGAATGTGAAGTGGTAAGTGTAAGAAAAGAATTTGAGAAAGTAAATACTCTGAATTTTAGATTTGCTAAAGGATCTGAAACCTTAGATGAGATTATCAAGGTACAACGTTCTCCTCTTATAAAGACAGGTCCTGGATATACTGGAGAATCTTCTCAAGCTTCAGCACCAAATTATCTAAAAGCAGCTACAGTTGGTTTACAAAATTTTGCCACTCAGCAAGGGAATACAGAATCTTTACAGGTAAAGCATGATCATCTTAATGCAAGGAACACTAACAGGAATATCTTTCAAAAAAGCACCAATCAACAGGTAAATTCAAGTAGAATATTTCATGATCGCAGAAATTTCTTCTTCAATGGACAATGTTTCTCATGTCACAATTTTGGCCATAAAGTTGCTCAATGTGTTGCATATAAAACCATCATGACAAGATAAACAAGAAATAAAAGTATTGATATTGAAACAAAGAAGAATACCTATAACAAAATTTCTCCTCTTCTAAATGAAGTTGAATGTGCTTATTTCAATAACTATGGGCATGAAGAATCTGAATGCAGGAGCAAAGTTCAGCCAAAAGAGCATCTTCCTTCAAAATCCAAAATATGGAAAAAGAAGGAATCACAGGTTGAAAATTGTGGCATAGAATTATTTGCGGAAGGTGAATAAAATAAATGGTACATTGATAGTGGATGCTCAAGACACATGACAGGTGATAAACACAAACTTCGTGCATATAGTGCTCTAGAAAAGGAAAATAAAGTTACTTTTGGAAATGATACTCCTGCTGTAATTAAAGGAAAAGGGTATGTGTTTCTAAAAGAAAAGGTGAAGGCTAATGATGTCATGTATGTGGATGGATTAAGGCATAATCTATTAAGTGTAAGTCAAATGTGTGATCAAGGAACTGAAGTTGTTTTTAGTTCAAAATAATGTGTGGTTCGTGATCTTGATACAGGTAAAGAAATTATAAAAGGAAAAAGAACTCCAAGCAACCTGTATGTATTGAAGAATTGCAAAGATCAATGTTACTTGAGTAAATCTTCATAAAACTGGCTATGGCATAGAAGGTTGGGGCATCTAAGCTTCTCTCAAATCAACAAATCAAGCAGACTTAATGTTGTTCGTGGTCTTCCTAATATTACTCTACCTAAAAGTATCATATGCAAATCCTGTCAATTCGGTAAGCAAACCAGAGTGCAATTCAATGCCAAGGAAGGATCGTCAAGTAAGCCTCTTGAACTCATTCATACTGACATATGTGGACCTATGAGGAAAAAGTCACCACGTGGTGAAGAATACTATATCTTATTTATTGATGATTTCTCTAGAATGTGTTGGATTGGGTTGATTAAACACAAAGATGAAGCATTTGAGAAATTTTAGATCTTCAAAGCACTGGTTGAAAATGAAGTTGATAAAAAAATCAAGTGTCTTAGATCTGATCGAGGAGGAGAATATACATCAAATGAATTCCTTGAATTTTGTGAACAACATGGCATAAAAAGACAGTTCTCTGTAGCTGGCACTCCACAACAAAATGGCGTAGCAAAAAGAATGAATAGAACAATTCAACAAATGGCTAGAGCTATGCTTGATGATTCTGGAACACCTGACACATTTTGGGGAGAAGCAACACATACAGCGGTAAACATTCTCAACAAGGCACATGTTCGTGTAAATAGTGACAAAACTCCATATGAACTCTGGTATGGTAATTCTCCATCTGTGAAGCATTTTAGAGTTTTTGGAAGTAAATGATTTATCAAAAATAATGATGAAAAACTTGGCAAGTTTGAACCTAGAGCAGATGAAGGAATACTTCTTCGTTACTCCTCTACGAGTAGAGCATATAAATGTTACAATAAAAGACTTCGGAAGATTGTTGAATGTATTGATGTTGTTATTGATGAGTCTCCTGCAGCCCCAAAAGAAGAAAAACAAACAACAAATGAAGACGATGGTGACTTATATCCTTCTACATCAAATAGCAATGATATAGATAGTGAACCCAATGAAGAACCTGAAGATGATTTATCTGAAAAAGCTCCATCCAGATTTGTTCAAAAGAATCATCCAGAATCTCAAATTTTGGGAGATAAGGGATCAGGTGTACAAACAAGAAGGACTCTTGTGGGATCTTCTAGCTATCTGGTATTTCTATCCACTATTGAACCACACAATGTCAATCAAGCTAGCAAAGATGAATGTTGGGTTCAAGCCATGAATGAAGAGCTTGATCAAATTGAAAAGAATAACACTTGGGAATTGGTACCAAGACATCATAACAAAAATGTCATTGGAACTAAATGGATATTCAAAAACAAGTTCAATGAGAATGGGGATGTTGTAAGAAACAAATCTAGACTTGTTTGCAAGGGGTATGCTCAACAAGAAGGTATATACTTTGAAGAAACTTTTGCTCCTGTAGCTAGACTTGAAGCCATAAGAATGTTTCTTGCTTTTTCAAGTTTTCAACAAATAAAAGTTTATCAAATGGATGTTAAATCTGCATTTCTCAATGGTGATCTAGAAGAAGAAGTTTATATAGAACAACCAGAAGGATTCATTCTGGGAAATGATGAAAATCTTGTTTGTAGACTTAAAAAGGCTCTATATGGTCTCAAACAGGCTCCAAGGGCATGGTATTATCGTCTTGACAAATATATTCATCAACAAGGATTTTTAAAGGGGTCTGCTGATAGTAACTTATATACAAAAATTGAAAATGATAAACTATTGATTGTGGTTGTATATGTTGATGATATCATTTTTGGAAGTAATGAAGAATCTATGAGTCAGAAATTTTCTTCTGTCATGCAGCAAGAATTTGAAATGTCTTTACTTGGGGAACTAACATTCTTTCTTGGCTTGCAAGTGCATCAAAATACAGAAGGTATATTCTTATCCCAAGAAAAATACCTTAAGCAAATTCTGAAGAAGTATGGCATGGAAGAGTGCAAACCTGTAAGTACACCTATGGTAACCGGATGTAATCTTAGTTCTCATGATGATTCTCCCACAGTGAATCAACCAGAATACAGATCTATGATAGGAAGTCTTATGTATCTCACTGGGACTAGACCGGATATTATGCATGCAGTTGGGATTGTTGGATAATTCCAAGCCAATCCAAAAGAGTCTCATCTTCAGGCTGTCAAAATAATATTCAAATATCTACAAGGAACTCAAGATTTTGGACTATGGTATCCAAAGAATGCTGATCTTACTCTTCATGCTTACACTTATGCAGATTGGGCTGGAAATGTTGATGATCGGAAAAGCACAAGTGGTGGTGCATTCTACATGGGACCCGGTTGGTATCTTGGTTCAGCAAGAAGAAAAGCTCTATTGCCTTATCTACAGTAGAAGTAGAATATGTGGCTGTCGCATCATGTTGCACTCAACTTCTCTGGATGATGCAAACCTTACAAGACATTCAAATAAAATGTTCACCTCCTATCTCCATTATGTGTGATAATACAAGTGCCATCAGTATTTCAAAGAATCTTGTTATTCCAAGCATTCGGCTACTATTCCCATCAAGTATCACTTCTTACGTGAACAAGTGCTTGAAAAAAAGGTGAAGTTGGAGTATGTTCCCTCTAAAGAACAAGTTGCTGATATATTTACCAAACCTCTGCCCAGGGAAGCATTCGAATATCTCAAACAAAAGCTGGGAATGATCTCTACCTCTCTGAAGATCAGATCTACTTAAATTCAAAAGATTAAATTGGATACGCGGGTTTCCTGAAAGACAGTCACGTATATACGCGAGTTCATACACAGAAAACCGTGTATGGGTGGTTGCTGACAAATTTTCTGGGTCAGCATTCTTCAGCACAAACTGTGGTGCTGTTTGGTATCTCTGATACTATATGGCTTCTCTGGTGATGTTTCAGGTCTTATATTTTTGTTTCATTCTCTGACAGTGGGTGAAGATGCCTTGATGATTAGCAGTTGAAAGTGTTCAGGTTGCTCAAGCTAAGGAAGAGGTTTGGTCATATGGAAAGGATGCACAGTTTTAGGGGGAGCATTAGCCTTGCTGAGAATAATGCATTGTTGGCATTATGATGGTTCTGAAACTTGATCTCTCTCTTGAGGAATTTTTGGTATTGGTTATGAAAAGTCATACTTGTAATTGGATGAAAAGGTCAGGTTGAGACCTATGATGTACATTGTAATATTCAGTCATGTAAGGACTTGTTCAAATTTGTAAACCCACTTGGTTGGGTAGTTGAGTCAAAATTGTGTAAACCCACTTGGTTGGGTATTTGAGTTTCATATGTAAATCCACTTGGTTGGATCTTTGATGTAAGTATGAGTCCTTGGTGATAGGAAGGTCATAGAGTCATGTACTTCATTTAAAAATATGTTTGAACATTAAGCATGAACTCAGGGAGAGCATGGTAACTTCTGTGCACATCAGAACTACAGTGCTCCACATGAGGAGAAAAACCTTGTGTTGGTTTTTGATCCACCCTTTGCCCTTGATGTCAAAGGGGGAGAGTGACATGGTGTTTGAATAAGGGGAAAGAATGTCATGGTACTTGAATAATGGTTATGTTTCATGTATCTATCTGTTGTAGTGATCAAACACCATCGTGGTTGCCATCAAGTCCAAAGGGGGAGATTGTTGGCAATATGATGCAATGTGTTGTCCTTGATGGCAACCCACTTGATGAAGATGATGGCAACCTACTTGATGAAGTTATTCTTGACTTGATGGACTTGGTAATGATGTAAATCTGATGAGATCTGATGTGTCTACAGGGAAACTCAGATGTAATGATGAAAGGAATTCTAATATGTGCTAGAGCAATGATGAAAAGTGTGTGTCTCAAGGCATACGTGGGTTTGTCTAGGAGAAGTAGCGAATGCACGCGGAAAAGTACGTGCCAAGTCGCGTATGCATAATTGCGCTCTAAATTTGTAAAACCAAGGGTTACTACCATGTTATTGACCCATTGCATTGAGCGCTGAGTTGTCTATTTGATCCCGTCCAGGAATACCATCGGAAGTGATGTGGTTTTGGCTCATGGTATTGACAAAGGCAAAATCTATATAAGAAGAAGAAATTCATTGTGCAAGGATGTGTGCATGTGTCTGGGCTTTGATGAATACTTCACTCTAAAGTATATCTGTATGGTTGAACTCTATTCCTAATTGATAGATCTGAATCTATGATGCACCTATGAACATGATGAAGGTTCAAGATCTCTAGATCTGGAAATGGTGAATCTCAAGGATGATCTGAAAAGAAGTGAAGAAGACCTGGCGCAAACCTGTTGAAGAGATTGAAGAAATCTGGGTAAGTTATAGATCTGGTCTGTTCTGCAAATTTTATCTTCTATAGATCTATACGCAGGTTCACTTCATGAAAAGCGCGTGTATACGCGGGTCTGCTTAAAGAAAAGCGCGTATGCGCAGTTAGGGTTTTTCCTGAAAAATGCACTGAAGTATACGTGGGTTAGTTATATGAAAAGCGCGTGTATACGTGGGTATAATTAAATAAAAGCGCGTATGGTATCTGATCTAATGATTGCTCAAGGTTGAATGTGTTTCTGCATATCTATTCTGAAGTCTGGGTTATATCTGATATTCTGGTTACAGTGGTCTCACTGTTCTGTTTGAAGCAATGGGCAAGGTATGATTGTTGATAAGTGAAGGGTTGTGTTGAAGCTGTTTGATCCAGTTTGAAAAATTGATGAAACGTGGTCTGCAGTGGTGCTGAGGGTCAAAGCCTTCGGTCAGGGGGGTGTAGCTCCCTTCCAGGAGAGGCTGGTAAACAAGTTCAGGGGGTTGTAGCTCCCTTCCAGGAGAGGCTGGTAAATGAGTTCAGGGTGTCATAGCTCCCTTCCAGGAGAGGCTGGTAAACGAGAGAAGGTTGTAGCCTTCTGCAGCTAGGTGCTTGCGTGCTGGTTTGAGTCTGCACCAATACATGATTGTAAGAAGTTTTCTTTGTAATAAATATTGAAGACTGAGACGACGGCAGCGGTGGTTTTCTCCCGAATTGGGTTTCCACCTAAAATCCTGGTGTTCATGTGTGTTGCTTATGTGTGATGATTATTCTGTTCTTTCTGCACCTGTTTACTGTTTTCTGAAACATCTGATGAATGAATAATGCAATGATATGAGTTAAGAATTAATTACATAATTAGATCTCTGGACATACGTGAGTTTTGTAAAGGATATCTGCATATATACGCTAGTTGGCTTCAGGAAAGTAGCGTATGGGTTTTTAGAAAGGAAAAAGTTAAAGTTTAATTGTCTGCACTAAATACTAATTCACCCCCCCTTCTCAGTATTTTTCCCAACACGATATGCGCTGAGGACCGTTAGATAATGTGATATGGCCCAGCACGTGACACGTGGCAGGGTGAAACCACTTATTTCACATGGGTCGGAAGATGTTAACCCCTGCGCAATTATATATGTGATATGCATCAAGGACCGTTAGATAGTGGGGTGAAAGATCAATGGCTATCGCGCGTTCTGGAGGTGGCGAACATGCAGTCAAATTGGCAGAGTGGAGTACAGGTGGTGTATTTATATTGGGTCATGGGGTTTGATGGAAGATGGGCCCAGAGCCTTAATAAATCAATGACTTGGATCATCCGGCCTAGATCCTATGATTTTGCGGCATCACAAACTGCTCGGAACTTAAGTGAGAGAGTGCTCCCGTAGAGTGGTTTGGCCTGAACAATTATTTGTAGATCGACGGCTACAATGCAATGTGACATCACTCACCCCTTTTTCAGAAACTTCTACAGGTTCCCCTATTGGTGGTTTATGGTTTTGAGAAATTTGTGTGCCATCAAAACAATGGGGCTCAGGCGTCACTTGTCTAAAAACACATCAACAACCAATACATCTGCAGCAAACATGTCATCATCAATCCCAAAGGCTTAACTTCATGATATTTATTTTTATCTCTTTTATTTTATCTTTATTATTGTAAAGAGGATGCCTTTTCCCTCGAATTGTAATTAAGGTAGTTGTTAAAACAAGAAGTAGTTTAGATAGTTTGAGAATTTTGAGCAGTTCAAACTGCTTTCAATATCTATTTAAGGGAAATCAAAATAGAGAAGAAGGTTCCAAGTTTTGGACCTTTAGACTACAATTTTTGTACTCAAATTCCAACTGATAAATGAATGAAAAAAAATTTCCTGGCATTTGTTAATGTTGATATGTCTTCAATTTTACATTCTGTGTTTTTTATCTCTGAATAAAATGAAGTAATGAAGCTGCGGGTCTCTTTTTACTTGTGTAAATAAGAGTTAAAACCCTTAATAGGCGCTCCTTCATTTTAACTATTTATTTTCTCATATTTCTTCTGGAGTTTGAGGTGATATATTCTATACAACAGCATATTAGTTTGGGATTCTTTCTTTCATTTTCTTATGATCATTCCATTCTACATCAACAAATAATAGCATTGTGGGACATTCATTATATTTGATCTTTGAGGGTTTAATGATAAATACTTGAGGGTGATTAAACAAAGACAAATATTTCTGTGACATAATCATATAAATGTCTTAAGCACTGATTCCTTATCATATCTAAGTGATTGTCTCTTAAGGTACAACAGAACCTATGAGAGTGAATCCATTCAACAGATTCGATATACAAAAAACACAAAAAAAATATCAATCCTTTGTAGGAAATATCAACCTCATCAGAAAATTTATATCAAATTTTGCATAAATTGTAAAACCCTTACAATATATGATTAAGAAGGATGTTGTATTTAAATGGAATCAGGAAGAAAATGAAGGCTTCACCAATATTAAGGAAACTATCTTTGAGACTCCTTTATACAACCTAGATTTTAAAAAATAATTCTTGTCATACACATTTTCCTTAGATTTCTCTCTTGCAATTGTGCTAACATAGAAGGATGAGAAAGCGAATGAACGATCCATATTTTGTATGAGCACAAGAATGTTGGGATATGAATTAAACTATCTAGATATTGAAAAACATGCTTATGTTGTTTTCAAAGAAGAAAATCATTTCCAACCTTATATTTTGAAAATCCATGTTAAAGTGATTATTCACCATCTTGCAGTTTGAACGTTATTTGTATAGAAAAAGCTTTGAGGATGAAGAGAAAATTGGATGACTTCACTGCAAGAGTATGACCTAGAATTCAATCTTATAAAGGGTCATGGGTTGTGTAAACTAGTTGGATAATTCCTTGACCCCCAAAGTGAAAGACGGTGAATATTGGGACTGTTGTGGCTCATTTGCATTTTCGATTATTATATTTTTCAAAATACAAAAAAAACATATAATTTATAAAATATGGAAAAATATGATCTTTCATGTGCTGAATAATAGTTTTAATTCTATCTTTCGGTCAATTAATATGTTGTTCAAAAATATGTGAAGGTGGGACTGACTGTTGGATTAACACCCATGCTAATCGTTGAGCAGGATTTAAAGAAATGAAAGTAATCTCAAATTAGAAGAAACTCACGAGCACAAAAAGCTCGTAGGTTATCATTATTGGTGCCTTCGTAGTTGACTCCACCAAAATTCCGATGACCAAATATCTACGGCTCACAGTAGCTATGGGGCAGACCCCCGATGGGTGCATCGTACCCTAGAGCACCCCCGTAATGACGTAAGCAGCCTGTGACATAGACAACACATGCTGCCAGATAGTAGACAACTCATTTTTCACATCATATTGCCGATACCTGTCCAATCAAGCATTGAATTAGCATTAATGTTAAAAATTTAGCACCATCTATATAAGGTGTTGAAGTTCTTATTTTCTCCTTATTGATTTTCATTCCCAATTGCTAAAGAAATCATCCTAGTCACTGTAATTGCTTACCTCTGCATTTAATTATTTTCCACCCTGAACTAATTCATGGCTAAATAGTCATCTTTGTCTAGCTCTTCTAGCCATACCCCTCTTATGGACACTGAGCAAGATGTTAGAGATACTATGTGCACCGTTGAGCATTTACCCTTCTACCAGCAAGCCCTTCTGAATGAAAAAAATTTCCCCCATTTATTCATCCATGGTCAGGTATGGTGTTTTGTCTACATGTGTTCCTAAAACTTATCTTTTTCTTGAAATTTGTGCATTGGTTAGTGTCTACATTGTATCCTGGAAAATGTTTTTCTATGAATTACTTAGGGGAGAATTTTCTTCATGTCACATCTCAATTAATCCGTCAAGCATTGTGTTATCCCGAGTCTGAATCTTATGTCCAATTTATTGAAGAATCATTGGCAGCATTATATGATAGTCTTGCAGGGTAGGAGTTTACAGGTTGTCTTATTTTTAAATCCGGAGCTAGGACGTTTTCACCAGATGATAAAGAATTCCCTCTGGAGATTTTCGACGCAGAAGTCAAACTAGTACTACAATTCTTGTCAAATATACTTGGAAAGGAGGATGTTGCCCAAATTGATAGGACAGTGCTCAGGTTATTTTCCCTAATGATGAAGCCTAATGTGGTATTATATATTCCCTCCTACTGGCAAGAGAACATTAATAATCAGCTTATGAGTCTGTCCCTCACCAGGTCTTTCAGGTTTCCTTCACTAATCACTTATTTATTCTTGTATCAAAATGTAGAGGGGTTTATACATTTGGGGCTAAATATTATGGATGCAAATAAGAAAAGACAGTCAGTAATATTTTGGACAGATATAATAATAAATGAACGAGATGAGGGAGGGGTGTTTGATTTTGTTGTTTATTTCATGCCAATTGCCTACAAGGTCTTGAATGGAGTTCCTCCTCCATGTTTTCTGCTAAATGCCTAAGAGTTTCTTTAGTTAAGTGCTAATTGTAAATTTGGAGATTGGGTTGTGTATGATGATTATTCAGAAATTAGATTGTATGGAGCTAGGATTGAGCCTTATAGATTACCTATCTTTGTCCCCATGAGATTTTGTGCCTTGGATTTTATTAGACAGAGCCTAAATGTAGATCAAATACATTTTTTTCCAATGAATAAAGGCCATTTATTTAATTTTCCTATGTATGCGGGGCCATTCATAGTGAATATTAGGAAATCAGCAAATGAAGCTATCAAGATGTTAGAAAACATGCATTTGTTACTAGGTGATAAATGGGCTTATGATCCACACAAGGTAATCTATAATAGAAGAGTTGAAAATGGTTATTCTACTTTGTTCATGATAATAACCCTAAAGTAGAGAATTTCGCTAATAAAGGTTTTGCAGACTCTAATAGTACCAACATTCAGACTCCAATCATTTCTGAAGGTGAAGAACAGAGAGCTGAGAAAAGAGCTAGGGTAAATGAAGAAATACCAACCACCCATCCTAGTTTCCTTATTCAATTAGGAGATGCTCAGAATGCACCAGTTTCACCATCAAGACATGGAGTTGTTCATGATCAAGTTCCTTTGATAAAGAAATTCTTTGCTCAAATTGCAGAAAAGAATCAGAATATTAAAGCCAGTATGGAGGCTTAAGCTGAGTATCAAATTACTCCTAACCAAACCAGATTGTTGACTACAATGGAATTAGAAATGGATCAGTTGAATATTTCTTTCTCCCACCCATCTGAAATGATAGTAGGGTCATCCAGCAGTTTTAAAACTGTTAATTTAATGTTGATGTTAAGAAGATCCCTTTACTTGACAAAATTAATTTTCATATGCAGACAGTTCAATTGATGGTTAATGACCTAAATAAAACAAGTGTAGCCACTCATAAAGCAGAAAATATGTTGGGAAAAGTAATTAAAAAGATAAAATTGGAGAAAGCTAATTCCAGGGCTCTTTCAACTCAGAATGAAGAGTTGAAGAAGATAATTGTGAAAATTGGAGTGGACCCCAATGATAAATTAGTTGTACAAAAGTTATTGCAAATTTTTGAGTTAGAAATTATTGTATTGAAGAAGAAGTTAAAGTTACCTACTAGAGAGCATCCAATGGCAGAAGAGGTGGCAGAGGTAAAGAATGAAAATGAAAGTCTTTTACAACAGTTGTTGTAGAAATAGGAAGAGATTTCTAAATTAAAGGAGTCAGTACGTAATTTGCAAGGTCAAATTGAATCTCATTCTTGCACCATAGTCATGTCATCTGGAACTGATGATCCAATAGCAATATTGTCCCAGTTGAGCATAGAGTTAAAGATGGCATAGATTTATGTTAAGAAAAATCAGATTGATTTTGACACAAAGATGAAGATTATGCATGCCAAAGAAGGGGAAGTCAATAAGTATAAATCAGACTGCCAGACATCTTATGATGAAATAAAAAATCTTAAAGAAGAACTGAAAGGAAACATGTCTTTGCTTCAAGTGAAGGATATTGTGTGGAAGGAAATCATTTAAGTCATGAAAACAGTTTGGGAGTCCTTGATTATAGTGTCAAAGGAAAAAATCATAGTCAGATTAATGAAAGAATATCAAGTTTCCTGCATCTATTGATGGTGATTTGTCTTTCCAGTATCATTCTGTGTTTATTCTTCTTTGAATGAAGTGAAGTAAAGTAGTTGTTGGTCTCTTTATTACATCTATGAGTAAGAGTTAAATAACCTTAATATGCGCTCCTTCACTCCAACTATTCTTTATACATAAATTTCTTCTGAAAATTAAGGTGATAGATTATGTGTTTCAGCATATCATTTTGAGTTTCCTCTTTAGTTCTTCCTTTCACTCAGATATCAATAGTTAATGGCATTGTGAAGTCTTTCATTATATCAGATTATTAAGGGTATTAAAGAATTAATTTCCAAAGGAATTGAACAAAGACCATCTGATATTAAAATTTTTGTGACATATATTTCTAAAAATGTCTTAAGCACTGATCCCTTACCACAGCCAAGGGATTTTCTCTTAAGATATAACATTTTTTGGCGTCATTTCTGGGAACCGAAGAAACGAAGTTTATTTTCCCTGGGTTTCTCACATTATTTCCTCTGGTTTTTTAGTAATGAGTAAATATTCAGCTGAGTTTTCCATTTTACAATTCTAGAATTCAAAAGGCCTCACACGAGGTCAGATACCTCACAGTAGAAATTTCCTGCTTTGTCAGATCCAAAAAGATTTGTTTCTAAAAAGGCTCAGAAACCTAAAACCCCTTCAACACCTAATCCTACATTTTCTGCTACTGACAGTAGTTCTCATAACCCTTGGTTTGAAGATATTTATAAAGTGCTTCTTTTCTTGGAACATGATTCACACTTCACACCTAGTCACTTTCAAGAACCTAAGCTGGAAGAATAGTCCCTTGAGTCGGTTTCCTTTAATTTTACAGAAGCCCAAAAAAATTGGTTCCTCTGCCATTATTCATCAACCCACTCCCATATCAGTTTTATCTCCATCTTTGTTTACTTTCACAGCAGGTTCATCAACTTCATCCACCCAAGGAGCAGTTAATCAAGGTGTAAGCATGACAACACCATCTTTCCTGATGAATAGAAATGCACCACTTAACCTTCCACAACCAATGAATTCCATGCTTCAGGAATATCTCATGTTACTTCCTCATTTAACTGGAGAAGAGAAGTAACTGCAGAACAACATTTACCCCTGTTTTGTAATTTTGCTGAAAATTTAAATGTGGAACATCTTGATGTGGTAATGATACTTTTTGTTCAATCCTTAGATGGAGAGGCTAGAAAATGGTTTAAAGGTTTACCAAATGCTTCCATTAATACATGGGAATAGTTAGAAAACCAATTCACTCAGAGATGGGGAGAGAAGAGAGATCGTGGTTATTCATTAACAGAATTTAATGTAATTAAAAGAAACCCTAATGAGAATATTTATGAGTTTGTCAAGGGATTCAATAAATTATACAATAGTTTACCTGTATAGATGAAGCCCCCTCCTATTGGAGGAAAGGTAGTTTTTTTTGGGGCTTTTGAAGTTGATTTCAGTTTTACACTTAGAGAGAGGAGATCCCCTACTCTTGAGAAAATATAGGTAGATGATTTAGAAATTGAAGCCAATATGACTGCGGTTGGAAAGATAAAAGAAAATTTGTTAGTTCAAGAGAAGGGAAAAGAAAAAGAAGAATCACCACAAGATCAAAGAATTGATGATATGAAAAAGGTGATAAAAAATTTGTCAAAAAATTTAGTAAATATGGAATTAGAAAGTAAGAACTCCCAAAGACCGATACAACAAAACAGAGGAGGATTTAATCCTCAATTCAGAAAACAACCCCTACAAATTTTGCAGAGGGAGAGAAGAGATCAAGACCAGGTTCAAGCACCATTGTATAAAGAAGCATCACCTGGACAGTTAGTAGAAGATGACCAAAAGGAGGTTGAAGATCAAATATCTAATATGTACATAAGAGAAGATGATGAAGAGTAATTTTGTGAGGGAGATGTTGGCTGGATAAATCGTTCTTGCGGACAAGACCGATCTCCCTAGTGTTAGAAGACAATATAGCAACAAACGAACAACTAAGTTTGTCTTTCTCTAGATATATTCGTTTTACAAATAAATGTTATTAAGGTGTCCATCCTACCTTAGATCCAAACGCTTATTTGCGGTCGCAGTGCTTCCGTTGCATCAATAATCCTTTGTCGCAACAAGGGCCCTTTTGTCACAAGAAAGTATCATTTTTCATTGATCTGCAATCACAAACAAGAAAATATCAATAGCACCTGTATAACAAATAATTATAAAACATACCTATCATAGTGATCAAGGAATCTATGAAATAAATGATCAAACGACAGCTTATTGAAATAAACAATCGAACGACAATTTATTGAGAAAAATAGAACTTGATTGTATTAATCTTAAAATATACAGAAGAACCTTACAAACTTAGCCTTGATGTTCGAAAGGCCTTCCCGGGGTCCAAAGTAGGAATCTCCTCTACTTTGATAAGTCTTGCACTCTTCCTTCAGGAGCAAAAAGAGGTATGTGATCTTTTCTCTCAAAAGCTCAGCAGAAAGAAGTCTAAATTTCAACAGCACTTCAGCTCAATCACACATAAAGCTTGAACTCTAATCCTCAATCTCCAAAATCTCCATCAAAACTTAACTTCTTGAACTTCTTGAACTTAACCTTTTGAGGCTACCCAATGCCTCCTTTTATAGAGCATATGAGGAGGTTAGGATTCCACCTTTAAAGGGATAGAACCCTCCTTCAAAGGGATAGGCTCCTCACATCAAGGGATTAGTTACTTAAGGTGTGGGATACATGCACCTTATCAAAGCGTACTCATCCCCAAAAAATCTCATCCAAAACCTTCTAGAATTGACCAAAATTCAACTTTTTTGGTTTAATTTCGCGCTTTTTTTACTTTACAGGGGTAACGTAGGCATTACACTGGAAAAATGCGTTCTATAACGCAGTTTATCTTCTCATTACCTGCGTACCCTAGCCAAAAATGCATGCAGGCTTCATGTTACCTGCGTACCCAAGGCTTTTTTGAGTTTTAAGGGTTTTTCCTCCATTTTTAGGAACTTTTCTCTGATTTTCCAAGTTTGGAATGAGGAACAAAGGTTGTAAGACTTGCAAAGGAGGTAAGTATGAGTGTCAATGAGCTCATACAGTCAGCAGAATCTCAGGGTGACATTTTTTAGTGTAACAGATTGCCCCCTAAAGTGCGAAGTCTGAAATATATGAAGATGAAGTCTGTCATATATGAAGAGTGAAGTACTTTATCATTTCAAGGATCATCCTGTGGACACCCCAGTCGGAACCTGTCAAAACATTCAATGCAAAATATATATATATATGTAATCATATCATCGCTGAGGTAGGCATTCCCATACTCAGATCAAAACTAACTAGACACTAACTTAAATTGTTCTGATACAGGAATGATTTTGAATACATAATAGTATAGACATATGTCGACATAGAATGGACGCAGCCATCTGTTTATAAATAGTCCACTGTATAATAAAAAAACTCCTCGCAGCCTGGATGGTGGAAACTAGATCCAGGGTCTTGATTTCCGCATCTTGAACTAGTACGATTCTATCCATGTGAATGAATGTGTTGAAGTCGAACATGGTAGAAACCACTTGATTACCAGTCATTGATGTAAACTGTTAACAAGTGTGAGAGTAACCACCAGTAATGTCAATGGCTCTCAAAGTACCCAGTACAATCCATGAAATGTGAATGAATGAGCTGAAGTCGAACATCTCACGGAATCATTCGATCAAAGGTCAATGATGTAACCTGTCATCGTAGGTGAGAAACCTTCCATTAAGGCATGCAGATTTCAAGGTACTGACGATTTCTAGATCAACTTCCTAGATAATGAGCTGTCATCGATAGAAAGTGATCTGTCGTAGGCAAGCCCGCAACACGAAATCATAGATCAAGTTTTGAAAATATATTGGCAAGGACTGACTCAGGGATGGTCAAAAATGGATGACAGATATTTTGCAGATGAATGGTTTATTTGAACTGTCCTCTTGAACACATAACGACACTGCAGATGGTTTGGTGACAATTGACCCAAAGCTAATACCCAGAAACCGGCTGAAGACTTTCAATGTGGTTTGATTAACTATTAGGCAAAGGATTTCCCAACCCAGGTGGACAAAAAGTGTCGTGTTCAAGAGTGGTTAACGGTTTTCCGAATAATCAAAATGTAACAAACAGGTTCGTTTTTCTCTCTTTTCCCCCACCATTTCTGGCAAGTACCTTTTTATTTTTGACAAGCTTGAGGAGGATAACATTTGCTTGTTTATAAGCTCATCCTTCGGATGAGTCCAACTTAGTTTAAGATTCGAATACTCGTTAGAAGGAGCAGTCTGCCTCGCTTGAAATTGAACAGTCCCTACCGTTAAGTTTTAACGAGTTCAAGATAGGAGAAACCCTAAGTGTTTTCACTTAGGAGTCAAGAAAAACTTAAGGAAACTCCATGCAATTACCGTAAATTTAGTCTCTCACCGAAAAAGGACAAAGCAATGCGAGAGAGAACCTGGCCGACCGTAATTAGTCAATGTATACCTTTTTCGTAAATAGTCCATTTCAGTCCGTAAAAGGGGTAAACTTATACTGAAGGGACGACTGTTCATTTACTTTAACGAGTTCGAATAGTCAAGTACTCGGCAATCTTTTCATGTTTAGAGAGTCTAAAAATGGCTTAAAATAGAACTCAAGATTTCACTTTTTCAGTAAGTTTTAATGAGTTCGAAAAAGGGATAAAAATGTACTCATATGGCCGACTTTCAATTTAATTTACGAGCAGGAAAAGACGGAAAGAACTCGGCATTTTTATATGTTTTACGAGAATGAAAAATAGCAAAATGATCTCGGGATTTTCATGAGTTTAACGAGTCTTGAAAATAACCGAAATTGACTCAAGATAGGTTTCATTTTTACGAAAGCTTGAAACAGAGAAAAACTATGCTTTAGAGTGGTTTCATTTTTACACAAGCTTGAAATAGAGAGAAAACTGTGTTTTATGCCCCTAAGCGTAACTTCTAGAGCGCATGCCCCCCCAGCTTCATTTCATTCAACTAAGTACACTAGTAATAAATAGATGGATGGAATGAAGGTTCTTTTACGAGATCATATGATAGACCCGCCTAAAAACTAACCTAAATATATGACCTAACATCTACGAGGTCTATTCAAAGACTTGACTCAATTAGGGAAGGATTTTTTTCATTTTTTAACGAGCTTGACACAAGAAAAGAACTATGCTCATGGCAACGTGTTTCATTTTTTAACGAGGTTGACACAGTAAAAGGAACTATCCTCAGAAACTACTTATTTCTAATCTACCTACATAACCTACTGATTCATTTTTTAATGAGGTTGACACAGGAAAAGAACTGTCCTCATACCTAATTCATTTTTTAATGAGGTTGACTCAGTAATAGGAACTATCCTCTGAACAACTGATTCATTTTTTAACGAGGTTGACACAGGAAAAGAATTGTCCTCAGAGAAGCTTGTTTCATTTTTTAAACGAGCTTGACACAAGAAAAGGAACTATGCTCTCGACTAACTGATTCATTTTTTAACGAGGTTGACACAGGAAAAGAACTATCCTCAGAAACTATCTATTCTAATCTACCAATCTACTCTCTACAATCTACCTACTGTTTCATTTTTTAATGAGGTTGACACAGGAAAAGAACTGTCCTCATGGAATCTTGTTTCATTTTTTAAACGAGCTTGACACAAGAAAAGGAACTATGCTCTCAACTAACTAATTCATTTTTTAATGAGGTTGACACAGGAAAAGAACCATCCTCAGACACACTGATTCATTTTTTAACGAGGTTGACACAGTAAAAGGAACTCTCCTCACCTACATGTTTCATTTTTTAACGAGGTTGACAGAGTAACAGGAACTCTCCTCACACTCACTGATTCATTTTTTAACGAGGTTGACACAGTAACAGGAACTATCCTCACTTAACTAATTCATTTTTTAACGAGGTTGACACAGTAAAAGGAACTATCCTCACAAACCACTGATTCATTTTTTAACGAGGTTGACACAATAACAGGAACTATCCTCACACTCACTGATTCATTTTTTAACGAGGTTGACACAGTACAAGGAACTTTCCTCAGCTACATGTTTCATTTTTTAATGAGGTTGACACAGTAACAGGAACTCTCCTCAGACTCACTGATTCATTTTTTAACGAGGTTGACACAGTACAAGGAACTATCCTCACACTCACTGATTCATTTTTTAACGAGGTTGACACAGTACAAGGAACTCTCCTCACACTCACTGATCATGGCTTCCAACTGGAAGAAACACATGTCAATGGACACACCTTGATCATGGCTTCCAAGAGGTCTTCATCAGAAGGAAGAATAGTTCCCTGGAAGGAACACATGTCAAGGGACTCAAAAGGGATAAGAACATCACGTTCAAATAATCCCATAGAGTTTTCCATGTCAATTACCGGATCTAAGTCATAGGAATTTGAGCAAACAGTGAGAGACTCGCTTCCATCGGTAACTAAAAACATGGGACTAGTTGCCACATAATTAACCCGTGGCGGGGTAGATACCACTTTAGAATCAGAAACATTCAGGGATGTCGGATTATTGGTAGTCGAATCAAGACTAGTGAATGAAAGCTGGTCTACAGTCACAATATTCCCATTGTGAGGGAAATACATCACGCGAAAGAGTGTCGATACGACAGCTTTCATTGCATAGACATAGTCTCGCCCAAGGAGTAAATTGAAATTCAAGGGGCCTCGAACTACCATAAGATCAATACAGACAGTTTTACCTTCCAAAGTAATAGAAAACTTAGGAAGGATCCCTAAAGGTTCACTAATGGTTTTGTTAAAAGCTTTTAGATTCTGCGTAATAGGCACAAGCTGAGGAGAACCCAAAGCTTTCCAAGCAGTTGAGGATAAAATACTAACAGAAGCACCTTCATCTACCTGTGTGCGATGTATGTCCCTACCACCAAACTTCACAATGATTTGGAAAGGGATAGAGGAAGGAAGACGAGGTTCTGTTAGTCTATTCCAATCAAAGGAAAAGACCTCAGTACTTGGAGGGGGTTCTGTAGAAACAGGTGAAATGCCCCCCGGCGTAGAAGAATCTGATGTAACAAGAAGAACCTGAGCGGTATGAATTTCACTCTCTACAGGGATAATGGGATCGATTGAATGTGAAATCGAATCGACCACTTGATCAACTAATGGATCATCAACTTGAGTGATATGAGTTTCACTCTCCAATGGAAGAGTGGGATCGACTGTACTTGAAATTAGATCAATCACTCTGTCAGTTGACGGTAGGTTTGGAGAATGTTTACGGTAACCAGTTGGAAGTTCTTGCTGTGGAACAGTAAGGTTTTCCAACCATTTTGAGGCTTCATCCATGTGAGGGAAAATATGATTTTGATGACTCCCTTTGCATAATTTACAAGGAAACCTAACTTTACCCTTTTTCCCAGGAACCTGACTATCACTGGTTGATGGATCAACAGAAAGTTGATGAGATTTTTCTGACCATACTTCCAAGACCTTTGGAATACTAGGACAATTGATAAGGAAGTGGTCACCCTTACAAAGCCTGCAAGGGTATTTGGGTTTACGATGCATGTTGGAGGTTTCCTCAACACAACTAACACTTACAGCCATGGTTGGTTGGTTGACTTCTTTCTTATCTTGCTTCTTCTTCTTCTTCTTCCCTTTCTTCTTCTTCTTAGCCACCTGGTTACTAGCGTCAAGGTTTTTACCAAGCGAAGAGGAAGAAATGGAGGAAGAAATATTAGGCGAAGAAGGTAAAGGGTCAACAGAAGGTTGGTGATGTTGAGATGGTGAACTCTGTTGAGGTGAAGCATCCGGTTGAGGTGGAACAATTGGAGTATTCAGGGCCAACGAAGTTGAAAATAACCATACCGGTAAACCTATTGTAAATCCAGGTAATGACAATGTAGCCATATAAGGAGGACCAACATTTCCAAAGCAAGGAAAAGTACTAGGATTCTCATTAAGAGGGGTTCCTTGGTTGGTAAATTCCGGAACAGTTGCCATTATATTCAACTTCAGTGAATTTTATTAACAAATTAAAAACTAAAATTAACAATTAACAATTCACACCTAACAATTAAAATTCACAATTCACACCTATGGTCTCTAAAAGTAAAAACAAACAAATTAACACGCGTTATCAAATCTAGGAGTCAAACCACACACAAACAGTAACTTCCCGTACTAAAAACACTAGTTGGTGATGAAATCCAACATCGTAGAATTTAATACAAAAAGGGAGGTTGGAAAAGTTAGCCCGACAACCTGCTTAATGAAACATACTGGTGCAAGTTTCTCCACTATACCATCTCGAGTGAAGAGAACCCCCCAAAGAGTCCAAGTGAGTCTAGTCGACGTCTGCTCCAGGTACAGTGGGATCTTCCCTCCACCGTCACCTTAGGAAAGAAACCTATAGATTTTGACCACTAAGGTTACCAACAGAAACAAATATACATGGGGGAACAGTCTACGATCCAATACACACGCAAGGGCAGAGTAACAAAGCTCAATCCCCTTGAAGGCTCCTTGACATAATCCAAGGTTTACCGACAAGTGACCCCAGGCTCGTCGACAATGGTCTATCCGAGGTTTACCATTGTTAATACGTGTATATCTTCTATCGTTCCCAATGAGGAAGGATTGATTACCTCACTGGTTCAGATATGATCTCGTGCTTGACTCCTTTAGGAGGAGCTTCCCAGAGCATACATGCAACAATTTGAATTTTTCCTACCGCAAGATCGACTACTTGTTTGTTTTACTGTCTTGGAGAGTTAACTAAAACCTATTCCAAGACACTAGCCTAAACTAGATTGGTGGAAAGAGCCCTAAAAATGTAAAAATTACTAGATGAATTTTAATTAAGCGCTGTGTTATTTAGGCTGTTATTACCCAAAAGGGTAAATGGATATGAAACCAATGGTGTTATGACCCGAACCAAAACTAAATGCAATCGAATATGATAATGTAATCTTTTCAATTCGATGAATCCTAACTAAAGTAAGGAGAGAGTTTCCATACACTTCCAACAATGCAAAGATTGATAAATAAGAGAAAATATAACAAATTCTCTAATGCACTAATTTCATCAAGAAAAACTAATGCAAATCAATCCCAATTTTTTTTTTTTTTTTTTTTTTAAACAAGCATAAAAACATCTAAATTAAAATCAAAGAAACTGATCTAAATCTACAAGTGATTTTTCATAATGTAAACTATGCAATTGTAATCTATGCACAATTCATATGAAAAGTATGCAAATGTAATCTATGCACAATTCATATGAAAAGTATGCAAATGTAATCTATGCACATTTTTCATTTATATTCTGAAAATGAGAATTCTAATTATGCAAATGTGATCTATGCAAGAGAATTCTCAAACATAAGATGATTCTAATGTAATCTAAGAACCAATCAAGTGGAAGTCAAGAAAATCGGGTGAGAGTTCCAAAGATCAAAAAACACTCAAAGGCGATTAACACTCATGCAAAAACAAAAGCAAAAAGATGCAAAATTGTGAAAAGACTGAGACAAACCTCTAAGTAATGAACAAAGGAAATCAAATTAAGAATTTCTCAAAAAAGAGACTCAAAACACCCAAAAACTTAATGGAGATTGATGAGATGAAGAATTTGCTGAAAGAAATTCAGAAACAAGAGATTTTTGACAGAAAAATACAGATCTGGGTAGATGCTAAGAATCCTAAATTAAATCTAAAGTAAACTAAAAGAAGAAATCTAAAGTTTTTCAAAAATTAAACAGGGTCCGCAGGCCCCAGAAGTAACAGGTGCGGTACCGCACTGTTTACTAAAGAAACCATGCGAAACTGCCCACACTGTCCAAAGAAGGAAAAGTGCGGTCCCAAGAAAAGTTCAAGAAAAACATACAAGATTTCAAAATTTTCAAAAACAAAGACAAACTAAGCCACCCAGGCAGATATCCATCAATCAAAAACCAGGAAAAACTTTTCCTCAAATCAAAATAAAAGAGAACCAAAAACAACAAGTTCTTTCCCTAGTGGAGTCGCCAATTTATTGGCCGGATAAATCGTTCTTGCGGACAAGACCGATCTCCCTAGTGTCAGAAGACAATCTAGCAACAAACGAACAACTAAGTTTGTCTTTCTCTAGATATATTCGTTTTACAAATAAATGTTATTAAGGTGTCGATCCTACCTTAGATCCAAACGCTTATTTGCGGTCGCAGTGCTTCCGTTGCATCAATAATCCTTTGTCGCAACAAGGGCCCTTTTGTCACAAGAAAGTATCATCTTACGTCAACCTGCAATCACAAACAAGAAAATATCAATAGCACCTGTATAACAAATAATCATAAAACATACCTATCATAGTGATCAAGGAATCTATGAAATAAACAATCAAATGACAGCTTATTGAAATAAACAATCGAATGACAATTTATTGAGAAAAACAAAACTTGATTGTATTAATCTTAAAATATACAGAAGAACCTTACAACCTTAGCCTTGATGTTCGAAAGGTCTTCCCGGGGTCCGAAGCAGGAATCTCCTCTACTTTGATAAGTCTTGCACTCTTCCTTTAGGAGCAAAAAGAGGTATGTGATCTTTCCTCTCAAAAGCTCAGCAGAAGGAAATCTAAATCTCAACAGCACTTCAACTCAAATATTTTACCCATCAAAATATTCTTCAATCCTCCATTAGTTTCCTTAACATAAAAACTTAACACCTTGAGGCTACCCAATGCCTCCTTTTATAGAGCAGATGAGGAGGTTAGGATTCCACCTTAAAAGGGATAGAACCCTCCTTCAAAGGGATAGGCTCCTCACATCAAGGGATTAGTTCCTTAAGGTGTGGGATACATGCACCTTATCAAAGCGTACTCATCCCCAAAAAATCTCATCCAGAACCTTCTAGAATTGACCAAAATTCAACTTTTTTGGTTTAATTTCGCGCTTTTTTGACTTTACAGGGGTACCGCAGGCATTACACTGGAAAAATGCATTCTAGAATGCAGTTTCTCTTCTCATTACCTGTGTACCCTAGCCAAAAATGCATGCAGGCTTCATGTTACCTGCGTACCCAAGGCTTTTTTGAGTTTTAAGGGTTTTTCCTCCATTTTTAGGAACTTTTCTCTGATTTTCCAAGTTTGGAATGAGGAACAAAGGTTGTAAGACTTGAAAAGGAGGTAAGTATGAGTGTCAATGAGCTCGTACAGTCAGCAGAATGTCAGGGTGACATTTGTTAGTGTAACAGGAGAATACACTGAAGCTGAAGTATATTTTGATCAAGATGATTTGGATGAATACTATAGGCAATTTACAGATTTATGCAAGATGAGTTACATAAAAAGTATGATTTAAGGTATAGAAAGAGATCTAGACTGCAGGATAATGAAGGTGAACAAAATGATTCTATTCCTTCTCCAATGGCGACTCCACAACAAAATAACTCAGTAAAACAAGCAGATAAAGGGAAGCAGCATGTAAATCTAGTAAATAAAACAGAAGTGAAAGAGGTTGAATCTTCCCAAAATAGGTCCTTTGATACTAATATTTTGGAGAAGGTTGTTCATGTGCCTGAACAACCTCTAAATCCAAGAAATAATGAAGAATAACCTAAGAATAATGTTAATAAAATTCAAGTTTTCAATTTATCAAAGGAGTTGGAGAAGGTCAAGATTCAGGTGCCTCTTCTTGAATTAACTAAGAACCCAGGTTATAAAAAAGAAATTTGAGAATTCATTAATCGCTCACAGATCAAGGATATAGGTGACACTATCAATCTGCAAGAAGAAAAACCAGTAGTCACTTTTTGTCCTCATGTGGAATAAGTAGATTCTTCAGTGCCTACATTTTACATTTCATTATTGCTTCATGATTTTATTCTTCATAACTGTATGTTGGACTCAAGGGCCTCTCATAATCTCATGTCATTGTCTGTCATGAAGGAGTTAAATTTACATATTACTAAACCATACAGTGACCTATACTCATTTGATGCTAAAAGGGTGAAATGTGTTGGCTTAATTAAGGACATGGTAGTGTCTTTGGCGTAGATTCCAACAAAAATTATTGTTATGGATGTAGTGGTTACTAACATTCTAGCCAGATTTGGAATGATACTGTCAAGATCTTGGGGAGAAAAGTTGGGGGGAGTTTTTAAATTATATTTCACTTATGCTATAATTTCTGTTTTCAATGGGGAAGAAAGGAGATTGTACAAAGAAACAAGGTTTGTGAAAACCACTACAAAGAAAGATGTAGGTAATTCCCCCATTTATAGTCAGGAAAAATAAGACCTTTCATGTTTTATGCTACATGAAGATGTAGAATTTGTTGAAGATACAGAGAAGCAACTCTCTTCAGAAATTGTACATAATGATTTGCATTCAAAGAAGATTTGGAAATGATATTTTGATGGTTCCTACTCCAAGAATGTCACATGAGCTAGATTCTTGTTGATATCACTAGAAGGTAACCTCATGCCTTTTTCTTTTAAATTAGAGTTTGATTTAGATTACAACGTGGCTGAGTATGAGGCATTAATTTTAAGCCTTCAATTTGCTACACAGATGGGAGTTTAGTGTATTTAAATTTTTGGTGACTCTGAGTTGATAATAAGACAGATTAAAAATCATTTTCAAACCAAGCATCCAAGATTAAGATCATATAGAAATGAATTTTGGGATATGATAGAGAATTATTTTGAAGCTTTCAATATTCATTTTATTCCAAGGGAGGAGAATAGATTGAGATTATTTAGCAGTTGCATCTAGCACTTTCAAGCCACCTATGATTCCAAGGTTAAGGTATGAGCTTGAAATTAGACATAGACCCTCTATTCCTGACAATGTGAAACATTGGCATGTGTTTGAAGATGAGGAGCAGATAAATCATTTCTTGACAATGATTGGAAATTTTAAATATTTTGAGATAGATCAAGAAGAATAACAGATAGAGCAAAAAGGAGAGATAAGAAATCTTAAGCCGTCAATAGGTGAACAGAATATTATCCAATTGTAAGATAATGTACTCCACAAAGGACTAGCTCCCCTTGAAATATTATTTGATTTTAATGATGTTCTTGTTAATTCAAAGAAAATACATCAAGAGGAAGAGATGGAAGACTATAATTTAGGAACTTGGTGTTGGGTGCAGGAATTACACTTAAGAAAAATCCTCAACACTTAATTTTTCAACCCAGGGGATTTTTAAACTTAGAGACGAAGCACAGGCAATGCTAGAGATGGTATGAATATTCCTAATGTAAATCCCTACTTTATTTGAAGGAAAGATTGCAGAATCAAATCAAAAGAGAAGAAAGCAACTTGAACCATCAAAAATAATCTAAGACCGAAATGAGGAAGTATGAATTTGCAAGAGAGAATTAAAGATAAAAGGAAATTACTCCAATTAATGGTTTTTTTAATCTACTGAGTGTGTGTTTTCCCTTAGCAGAGACACTTTATTAGTCTCATTAGATGGGCCCTTAAACCTGATTCCTTAGATATTTCCTTCTTGCATTAATCTGTCCTACACTAGTGTAGGATTAGAGATTTATGTCGAAGGTATAAATAGTGTCTTTACTGAAGGCTTTTTACTTCATGAAAGGGCTCAAACTTTTCAAGGTTCATAGCACTCAGATCTTGTGGCAAGAAGCCGGTTCTTGCACTGGATCAGAGCTTCCTACACTTAGAATTTAATCCTTAAAATGAGTGTTCAATTATTGCAAGTGCCAGTTTTCTATCAAATCAAATTGCACACATAAAATTGAATGTTTATGATCGTAACAAAATGCAGAAGTAAAGAAACATTCATTTATCCTGTCATAAACATTTAAAGAAAGAAATTAGATTGCAGAAAGTAGACTAAGAAAGCTTGCTACATCACATAACGTGCACTGGTGCAGGTTCATTTCTCCTACTTTGACCAGGCAGAAAACCAATTAAACAGAATTGTAAGAAAAGGAAATATCACACCAACATACACTGGTGCAAGTTTGTTTCTCCTGCTTGTACCAAGCGGATGAAAGCCAATCTGAAATCAAGTGCAGGAAAGTAAATTGCAGGGAAAGAAAATGTATCTACTTCACACACGGGTCCATTTTCACTCAGACAGGAATACATGTGCTAAAATTTAAATCACACTTTGATAATATAAACACAAATTACAAGGAACGGGAAATGTGGTAAATGTGCTAGGTTGGCTGGACCCTAGCCACCCAGCGTGTTTCCCTTTTAAGTTAAAATGCTACTCAGAAAATTAATTGATTCATCAGCTTAAAGACAGAAACACAATTTCTAAAACATGAGGTGGAAAAACCTTTTATTAATTCATTGAGGCACATACATGCATTAATACAATGTCCAGCCTAGATTCAGGCAATAACAAAACAACCTGTTACCGCCTATCAAAATTCATTCTAAAAACTCTGCTCCAAAGTTCTCCTTCAGGTCCTATTTACACATTACATTATATAGATCTATTGGTCGAAGGCCAAAATAGATCGTTCAATTGATTCATAACAAAATGTAGAATTTAGTTTCGACCTTCAAGATAAGATGGTTTTGCAAAACTAGTCGTATCTAACAAGCTTTCACCTTCCACGGATTGGTCTCGGCTGCCTTTGAATCATTCATTGTCGTAGGCTAAGGTGGCTCAAGACAAGGTGGTGGTTGAGGATGTTTGGATCTACCGTGAAGATCTGTTGTGCTGGCAATGGTGCAAGATCTGGTCCTGCACTAAGATCAGCAGTCACAGTAAGCACTCTAACTATCAATTAACCATTGGAGATATCGATAAGTTACGAAAGTGATTTAAAAGTTAGAAATCATGTAATAAATATTTAATTAATGCTCAATTGAATTAAAACATGAAGAATAAAGGTTTATACGAAATATGTCATCGTGCTTGGACTGGTGTAAGATGAGGGTGCATAAAAGGGTGAAACAGAGGTAAATGGTTATGATTTGGGAAGGGGGAAATGGTAAAAAAAAGAGAAAATTAGGGGGCTAACATCCTCCCATCCCTAAGTTGTTGTGTGTCCTCACACAACTCTTTACCTCTGTAAAAAACCTTCAAAAATTTGAGTTTTCCATCTCACTCCTATTTCGGCATACTATCATCAGTCTGCAATGTTTCGGACTTCTTCTTTTTGTTGTTCTTCACTTTCTTCATCACCTTTTTAAGTCTTCTGAAGCATTGCGCAACACGATACTTCCACACCCTGACTTCTCCTTTATTTTTCTGGATCTCCGCCGTGAATTTTTCTTTATTCTGTTCTTTTTCCTCCTGCGCTTTAGCTACGAGCTACTCTAAGTTCTGCACTTGAAGCTCTAGCTCGACTATCCAAGCAATAGGAGCTACCGAGTCTTCTTCCTTTTCTATCTCAACAGGGGCTATGTTTTCTTCAAGGACCTCAGTATCCCTCGGGGTTTCAGTAAAAAATTCTTCCTCTTTCGGTTCTTCTTCTTCTTCTTACTCTTTAGGTTCTTCTTCTTCTTCTTTCTCTTTCAGTTCTTCTTCTTCTTCTTGCTCTTCTAGTTCTTCTTCTTCTTACATTGGTTCTTCTTGCACTCGTGCAAGAGGGGATTCAATATTCTGTGGTGACTGTGGTTCTACACCAGGTTCTTCATTCTTTTTCTGGCCCTTAATAAAATTGGCCAACAGAGTATCATCTTCAACTTCCATAGATTTTGTTGCATCCGCAAGGACTAACAGTAAATCGTCTTCTTCGGGGGTCTGTTCATGTACTGGTGGAATCAGAAGAGTTTCTTCAATAGGTGTACCCGCTTTCTTCTTTTTCTTTGGAGATGGGCCCTTTTCTTCTTTTGATTTCCCAGGTCATTTCCTTTTTACACTGGTGCAAGAAGGACTTCTCTTTACACTTGGACCCTTGCTTGTGCTGGCGTGGGTCTCTATTTTCTTTTCAGCAGTTTTTTTCTTTCCTACAGATGGCTTTTTATCTAGCTACTTCAACAACTCCTTCCAGGTCATGCCCTTAATTTCCAATTGTTTCTAGACCAAGATTTTGATTAGGCCGTGGTGATATAATTTCTTATCGGCTTGGTCTGACCGTGCGCCCTGCACACTCTTGGCCATATTTTCTAAACTCTTAAGAAAAAAATAAGTGAAATCCATTCTCCACCGAACGTGCTGGCCGAGTGCGAAGTTTTGCAGCATCCTGAAATTATACAAAAAGGTAAGGGAGTACCTTCCCTCACAAGTCATCAATTTCTGGAGGATAAAAAGGAGGTCTCGCCACTATCCCAGCAGGGCGTTGCATGAAACTCCTTTCTTCCAGTCTACCTTCATGTCCTCATCAATGACGAAACACTACCAACACTTCCTCTCGAGCTTCTGATTTTTAAAATACCGCACACCAGTGTTTTGCAAGCCCGTTGCTGCTACTATTGATTTTTCCGTGACTTTAAATTTCAGGGGCCCAATATTTACACGGCTATTTTTTAAACTCTTTGTAAACTGTAGGGTCACTTCACTATTGTTCCCGTCAAATTTCTGCAAAAACTAAAGAAATCCTAAGTCTCACAATAGTGCAAGACTATTACGAAACTCAGCGGTCTGATCTACCTCACTGAGGGATGAAGGTTCACATCGAACAGGCGGAATCTCTGCTTAACAATTATGAACAATCCAAAAATTGCATGCAATACCGGAAAATTTGGCTCTTTATAGATAGGGATTCAACCATCCACCATCCCTTCTGTCTTATCACCGATACATCCCACCAAAATATCCGTGAATGTGCGACATGTTTAGAATCGTGCAGGATTGGTACTTGCAGTGGCGTTTTTAATGGCTAAGTGAGGTAATAATTATAAGTGAAGGACGTTTAGGATCATGGTGGAAAGGGTAATTATATCCAAGCAATGGTTAAACATTTATGCACTCCATAATTCAAAAAAAAACTTTAGCATTTGTTAAAAAATGATCATGATTCTTAACTAAAAACACTTTTTACTTTAAATAATTTTCTCCTAGTTAATATGATAGCACAAGTACTCCTTAAATAAGTGAAAATGATTCTTTTAAAATTTCGTGATGACCACTTTTCTATGACATATACTTATGAAAAGAACAAATTGTACTCTGCTTCTGTCAAGGTACATGCTTGCACCGATCTGTTTACACTGCTTACTATGTTGTTCTACTAGTACCATTCTACTTGTATTATTATTATTTAGGATGATATGCTTGCACTAGTGCAAGAATATTTTCTGAAAAAAAAGAACAGAGAATTTAAGTAAAATATAGGCTGGACTTCTAACATAGCTTCCTCACTGATACTGGAAATTTGTTTCACCCTTTCTTGATGCTTCAGGGCATCTTTTTGCTCTTTATGTATGAGATCCTACAATGAATTCAGGAGGAAACAAAGAAGTGGGAAAGGGGAAAATTTCAGAATGGGCAGGAATTTTGTTACAGGGATTCCAGGAATATTACCAAGAGGGGATAAACAGGAGTGGGATAGGAAAAAATATTCAAGGGTAAAGTGGGATTTTTACGAAGTGGGTAGGGTAAATTCAGAAGAATGTTGGAAGGTTAATCATTATGGGATTTAAAGAACAAAACTAATGGAATATTACGAAACGGGATATGGAAAAAGGCAGAAAATTTTCTGGAATGTCTGCCTGCACTGGTGCAAGAAAAATAACTGCAGCAAGAATTAAGTGTTACTTGAATAAAAATATCCATGCTAATTACCCCAATGTATAAAAGTTGGTCCTGCTAAACCTGCTTTTACTTGGTGGTCACTATCATATCCAAAGATCAACCAACATTCTCTTTTTACTAGAAATTTTTAATCTTCCTGCCAGCAAGCTGGTTTTTAGGTTGACCCTTCTGCAATCATGTCAGCGAACTGATTTTCACAATTAAAGGGAAATATTTTTTCTTTACTTTTTTTATTAAATTTATTTTCTTTTTCTTTTTTTTTTCTTTGAGAAGAAGAAGAATTCATGTTTTCAAAAGGTTGGTATTACCATTTACCACTACCATCCCGAATTGCTGTTGGACTTGCTGTGTAAAATCTTTCTTGACAAGTGGCTGAAAATACTTCTTTAATCTATGTCCATTTACCAAGAATACTGAATTTTTTCCATCAATAGTTTTGACTTCTACTGCTCCATTCTTGAATACTCAGATCACTTCATAGGTTCCCATCCAACGTGTATGTAAGTTCCCTTTAAAATTTTAAATCTAGGGTCATAAAGGAGTACCCAATCACCTGGTTGGAACTGATTTTTGTGAATAGACTTGTCATGCCACCTTTTTCGTTGTTGCTGAATTAGGATGTTCTGCTGAAAAACATCTCTACAAAATTCATCTAACTCATTTAATTGGAGAAGACGTTGTTGTTGTGCCTCAGAGAGATCTAGTCCTAACTGAACTGTTGTTCTGAAAGTTTTTATCTGGAACTCAATTGGTAACAGAACCTGTTTGCCATATACCAGCTCATATGGTGTATGTCCCGTGTTGTTTCTCCAAGTGGTTCTGTATGCCAACAAAGCTTCTGGTAATCTTTCAGCCCAATATTTCCAATGCATATTGATTGCCTTTGTAAGAATGGACTCGATCACTTTGTTTGTAGATTCCACCTGGCCATTTTCTTGTGGGTGATACGGCATGGATTTCCTGTGCCGGATCTTGTATTGCTCCATCACACCCTGTACCAAATTATAAATAAACTGCAGACCATTGTCAGAAACAATTTCTCTAGGCACACCAAATCTAGTAAATATTTCAGTAAAAAGAAAATCAACAACAACTTTTTCTATAGCAAAAGAAACAGCTTTAGCTTCTACCCATTTTGTAACGAAATCTGTACAAACGAAAATATGCTTTTTACTTAAGGATGTTGGATTTATTGGCCCTATAAAATCAATAGCCCATTTTTCAAATGGCTCAATCATAACTTGGGGGCATAAAGGCATTTCATTAGTTTGATTAGGCTGGCCCATTTGTTGACAGCTATCACATCGCTTGACATACTGTTTGGCATCCTTAAACAAGGAAGGCCAAAATTAACCAGCACGTAATACTTTTTATGCAGTTCGCTTATCAACGAAGTGGCCTCCACAAGGTTCATCATGAGCAGATTTCAATATGTCAAACACTTCCTCCTCTCTTACACATCTAAGGATAATCAGATCTGGACCAATGTAAAAGAGATCTCCTTGAATCCAGGAATATGCAGCACTTTTATGAATAATATTTTGCTTTTCACAAGCGAACAAGTGGAGTGGTGTTTTCCCAGTAGCCAAGTAATTAGCAATGTCAGCAAACCATGGAGAATTTGTAGACATAGAAAAAATATGTTCATATGGAAAATCATCATTAACAGGAGTTGCTTCACCAGGATTGTCTAATCTAGAAAGAAAATATGCTACAACATTATATTTCCCTGGTCTATCAACAATAGTAACATTAAAATCCTGCAAAAATAGCAACCACCTAGTCACTCTATCGCTTGTAAATGGTTTTTTCATCAAATATTTAATCGCAGAATGATCTGTATGTACAAATACTTCATATCCTGTAATATAGTGCCTGAACTTATTAATTACAAAAATCACAGCTAAAAACTCTTTCTCTGTAACTATATAATTCAATTCAGCGGAAGACAAATTCTTACTAATATAATAAATTGCATAGGATTTCTTATTTTCCTCTTATCCTAAAGCTGCACCAATAGCCAAATCTGAAGCATCAGAGGAAATGTGAAAAGGCAGGGACCAGTTAGGACCTCGCAAAACTGGTGCCTACACCAAATTTTCCTTCAATGTTTCAAAAGCCTGTTGGCAAGCTGTGGACCAAGAAAATTCACTATCCTTAGCCAGAAGTTAGAAAAGAGGAGCAACTATCTTTGAAAAATTTTCAATGAATCTTCTATAGCAACCAGCATGTCCTAAAAAACCTCTTACTTCCCTTTGATTTTTGGGTGCAGGAAGATGCAGAATGATTTCAATCTTTGTCGGATCAACCTGGATACCTTTGTCAGAAATCAAATGACGAAGTACCACTCCCTCTTTACACATTAATCTACATTTCTTGTCACTCAAAGCAAGATGGGCTTCCTGAAAACAAATAAGTACTTTCTCTAGATTTTTGAGAGCTTCCTGAAAAGAATCACCAAACATAGAAAAGTCATCCATATAAATTTCTACAAATTATAGATCAGCAAAAATAACTAGTACTACCCTTTGAAAGGTAGCCGGGACATTACATAAACCAAAGGGAAGCAATTTGTAAGCAAATTTCCCCCATGGATATGTAAAAGTAGTTTTATCCTGATCTTTGGGTGCAATATGTATTTGGTTATAGCCACTGAAGCCATCCAAAAAGAAGAAATATTTCTTTCCTGAAAGGGTATCAAGCACCTGATCAATGAAAGGGAGAGGGAAGTATTATTTAAGAGTGGCTTTATTCAATTCTCGATAATCAATACAAATACACCATCTTCCATATTTCTTAGGTACTAGTACTAATAGAGAGACCCACTGACTGTCGGAAATAGGATAGATAAAACCGTCATCTAAGAGTTTCTGTACTTCTTCCTTCACAATATCTCTTAGAGCTAGATTCATTCGCCTTTGGGGTTTTTAGACAGGTCGGGTTCCTTCCTGAATATAGATATGATGTGTACAAGTTTCAAGAGGGATACCCTTCATATCTTCATATCCCCACACAAAGGCACTAAGATGGTTTTGCAACAAATTCACAAGCTGCTCCTGCTGAGATGAGTCCAAATCTGAACTGATATGCAAGGATTTACCAGGGCTAATCTCAACAAGAGTGGTATCAGGCTCAGGATTACTCAAAGGAGTGGTCAAATGAAGTGGTACAGAAGAATGAGAATCATGATTTTCTTGAAAATCTAGGTTGAAAATTTAGCTCAAAGGCTAAAAATTAGGCATAGTGTCTAGATTATTTAGAAAATCTTGAATCTCATCTTCTTGTGAAGATCCAGTATAATGATGGATAAGGGAAATAGACTGAGTCTCCTCATCACTACTTTGATTCAACCATAAAGTACCTCAAAGGTCCTGAATGGATCTAGCAGGGGGGTATAAGGTAACTTTCTTCCTAGAATCTCCATGTGAAATATACATATCACCGGAACAACATCCAATATAAGCATTGGCCGTATCAAGCCATGGTCGACCCAAGATCAAGGGATGTCCTCCTACTTGGTTCTTTGGCTGAAGCACAATGAAATCAGCAGGATATTCCCAAGAATCTAATGAGATGATTGTTAGGTTCCCGTGATTTGGCCGATTGGCTAGCCAAATGACGATGTAACATCAAACCAAGCTTTGGAGCCCAAGGACCTAGCCTTCCTGGACTCAGAGAGGGCTCTCTCTATATGTGTAAAAGATGTCGGTGTGTTTACTTGCGGTGTTCTGATATTAGGCTAGTTATGAGGTATGTTTTTAGTTTTTTGGTTTTTTAAGTTTGTGAGGGATGAAACTGATCAAATACATAAACTGGATAACAAGATGTAGATAAATTGGGCTATGGGGTCAAACAGGTCAAGGAAGCTATGAGGTGATGATGTAAAGTTGCTGTAGGGCCGATTTGATTCACGGTAGAAGGGATCTTTGGGCAAAATGGATTGAATGGACAACAAGTTGGTGAAAGACAAGGGATTTCAAGTGTAACTAGTTAATATCAGACAATAAACATGTAATAGCAAGCCATTAATCATGCTAAGTATAACTATAAGCTAATTAATACATAGAAATCAAACATTCCAGCCATACATAGAGGTATAAGACCCTCTAACTTCGGGAAATGGCTATCAGACTTTGGGAAAAACACATAAGACAAACTAACAACTCATAAACTATGCCGGAACGCCTAAACATAGTCTCTAAGTCATTGGGCACTTGGACAAATAAGTTTTCATAGTTTTAGGCAAAGGGCTAGATCGGGACTAGGCTTCCTTGGTTCAACAAGATGATCAACAAATCAGTCAAAGAGAAAGTTTTATGGACAGAACTATGGGCAGCTGATAGGTAGGTAGGGCAAACCATACATCCTACTCAACATACATGGAACTTATGAATAAAACTTAGCAACAATACCTTAGGTTACTAAAGAGCAGCTAAGAATTCTTTAGCATAACTAAGGGAGAAGAAAACATCAAGCTATGAAGATTCAGGGATTTTGAGGTGCCTCCATGGGCAAATCTCAAAATCAATCTCTACTGATCTATAGCAGCAAGAAATATGTAATATGAATGAGAACTAGAAGACAAAACATATAAAGAGACACTATACCATTCTACCATGTCAAGGAATCCATCAACAATCCTTCATCATTCCTCAAAAGCATCCAAGAGGCAGTCCAAAAATCATAACTCAAGTGTATTCTTCAAAGCTCATATGACCAATGTATTAATTCTTCTCTCAAGTTCAGCCCCTGATTTACAATGAGAACCATAGAATAAATAGGCTTTGAGGGAGGAAAACCTCATGGGGCAACTAGCTATCCCATTGGCCAAGTCAAAATATCTAAACTTGTCCTTGAGGCTTTGCAAAGCCCAAGGCACAAAATATCCCATAAAATATCTAAAAAACTACTAAAAACGGAAATTATATTGACTTTACATCATTTCCCAATGATAAAAATAGCTTAACGCACATTTGGGAAAAGCAGATTTTTGGAGTTCAAAAATTACAAAAATACTTCATATTTATGCCTGAAAAAGGTCCCCTAACTTGCTGGATGCAAATGGAAAACTTCCCGATGTCAAAATGGGGCTCATGAGGGCTTGCTGGAAAGCTCTCTATGTCTACTTTCCGACGCAACTAGAACCGACTCAATCCGAGGTCCGGAAGTCATCCAAAACTGTACCTGTGTGAAAAAACCCAGAAAATAGCAGACTGCTGATATGGCAGGCAGAATGTGCGAAATGAGGGTGTTTTTCGCCAATTTGAGGGGGAAAATGATCTTCAAATGCCCTGAAAATCGCTGGAGACCTGCTCATGGAATTATGGCATCCATCGGTGTCATTCTCTTCCCTTGAAGACTCATCAAACTGAAATGGCGAATTTATGAGTTTTTGGCCAAAAACCCAAAAAATGCCAAAAAACAAAAAGTTTCCGAAACAGGCCCAAAATTGGCATGCATGACCCTCAAGGGTCCATAGAAACATGCTCCGAGGCTGAGGCCAAAATATAAAGGGCTGATATGCTTTTCCCTTCCTTCCGTGCTAGGCGCTTCCCCTTCAACTTCTTCAATTTCTCTTGTGCTGCCTTTAATTTTCGCCTGGCGAACTGATTTAGCTTCTGAAAGTGAAGAGTCCTCTTTCTTTGTAGCTCAAGATCCCTATTCGCCCTCTCAAGCTTTGTTTCCAAATGCTGGTGTTGAGTCCCAAATTTGCATCTTTTCCATACATTTTTCCATACCTTTTTCACTCACCTAAACCTCCCAAATTGTCAATATCATGTGCAAAAGAGCATCTAACATGGTTTTTAATTATATTTTTGTGTTTGCTATTTGATCTAGATCTTGTTCATTCAGCTGCGGAATCTTGCCACTTTCCGCAGCTGCTGCAACTTTCCGCAGCTATTTTGTGAAACTCTATGCTACAGGTGTCTACAAGGGAAAAGAGCCACATGGGCAGGTCAGGAATGACGTGGACATGGTTCGTATCCTATTGGTTCAAGAAAACTCGTCCAAAGAAGCCGCGGTCAAAGGCGTCCACATGGAAGTCAACCATGGAGTTTCATGTCGGCCGGACTCTGTTTCGTGTCACATGAAGACCCATATGGCCGTTTCTAAGCCTGCGGAGGTTAAATCAACATCTGTACAGGGTTCTGGAGTCGAATTCAAGCATCCACCTTTCGTAGATTTACTTTCCAACACGGCCATGCTCCTATATCCGTGGACGTAGTGGTCTACATGCTCTCCACTAGCATGAACTTTAGGAAACAGTTATAGTTTGTTGTTATATATATTGCGTTTGCATACGCATATGAAGTTAGTCGTTGTTAGTGAATATAGTCCCTGTTATCTTTTAATTAGTCTGCTCTGTAGTGATTACGCTGCACTTGTGCCGTAACATTACCATTCTGTAATGAACTGCTTTTTAATATGAGAAGACTCTGTTTTCCAACTTAATTCGTAATTGAGGACCGTTGCCAAGGCTGTGTAGAGGGCCCCTGCTCAGCTAAGGTTTTGTGTATTAGTGTATATTTCTCATTTCGTTTCTTTAGAAATCATTGTATCATAATCCATTCATATGTTCATACTTTGCAGTTGTTTCATTTCTGTTTATAAACTTCTATAATTTCCATTTCATTTCTGTTTTTCATGTTTTATGATTGTTAACCGCTGATCAGTGTTTATGTTTCAGGTTATAGATAGACAGCCCAAGCATTTTCATAGCTTTTTGACTAATGACATGGAACTAGCATTGTTCTGCTGCTAATTTGCTTTTCATAGCTTTTGTTTAATTTCAGTATTACTTTGTTCATTTCAGTTTTGTTTATCTGCTTCAATAGTTAAATTTAGATATACTAATCTGCTCATAGCATCTTCATTTACCTCCGAAAGCCACAGCTGGATTGATGGTGAGGGATTGTATTATGAGATGTGTAGTTTAGTATTAGTTTCTTTTCTGCAAATTTAGATATATTAAGCTGCTCATAGCATCTTCAGTTGCCTCCGAAAGCCACAGCTGGACTGATGGTGAGGGATTGCATTATGAAATGTGTAGTTTAATATTAGTTTCTTTTCCGCAAATTTAGATATATTAAATCATGCATGACATCTTCGGTTGCCTCCGAAAGCCACAGCTGGACTGATGGTGAGGGATTGAATCATGAGTGTATGGTTTAGTATTAGTTTACTTTCCGCAAATTAAATATCAGTTACTCAAGTTGTTTATGATTACTTCCGAAAATCATAGCTGGACTAATGATGAAGGGTCAGAAGATAAATTGATGTAATCTGATTTAGATTTATTTTGTTGCAATTTTTGAATTTCCTTAAGCATAGTTCTTTTTAGTTGGCAGCAAGAATAGTTTGGTTTTCATGCTCACTAGTTTACTGTTTTGATTTATTAGATTAGCAGCACCTTTTTATTTCAGCAGTACATTTTCATTTTCTTTCAAGTCTTGTCATTGTAAATTTCAATTTGCTTTTTAAAGTTTCAAGTTGGTAAATCATTATAGGGGATATCACTTCCTTGAACAAACATAACCAAACTTGTTTTCATCTTAGAATTTCCATTTCACCTTAGAAAAGCCAAAAACGACAAAAAGTTAAGAAATAGGTTATCTTGCACATATAGTGCGCCGCACTTCATCAGCTTACGATTCCCGGATTGACAAATTAAATGCAGCAATTTAGGACACACTAAATTGACCAAACAGCTGGTTAGCTCTCTCAAGCCATGCTTCTTTGTTTTCCTCAATTTCCTGCTCAAGGAGGGCAGTGAGAGGAAAGGCTTTGAAATGAGCTTGTTCTTCTACTCTCTGTTTTTCCAAGGCTCTTCTAAGCCCGATGGTCCTAGGCCTCTTCCGCCTAGGTTTGTCTTCCTCCTCTTCATCACCAAACTCACCAATGAGCTCTTCAATTTTTACTTGCGCCCTTTCTGCCTCTTTCTTATACTTGATTTCCCTTGCCTCATGAATAGCTGCATGAAACTTCATTTGTTTGTTTTCAACCTCCAAGAAGTGGTTGAAATTCCTCGTCCTTTGAAGGTCTTCTTGTAGCACCTCAATTTGCCCCTTTTTGTGAATGAGGAGGTTTTCAAGGAGGCGGGCCTCATTGTTACTATCATCACTTTGGATAGGGATAATAGCTAATTCACCCCCATGCTTTGTAATTTCTCCAATTTTACTTTTTCCTTTGAAAGCCAATCTGGCGCTTTTCCTCCTTGGCAAGCTAGAAGGTGTCTTTTTGGGCAATTTCCTCTTGCTAGGAACAGTCTTGGTCACTGTTTGGATGGCAGCCTTAGCTTGCTGTTCCTCATCAATGTTTTGTCCAATTTGTGTTTCAAGAGGTGTTTCAATTTCTTGCCCAACTTGCTGTGCTTCATCAACTGTCTGCTGCTGTCCCTCAACATCCAAATGCTGCTCATCAATGTGTACCTGTGGTTTTTCTTCACTTTGTATCTGTTGTCCTTCATCATCTGCCTGCTGCTGGCCTTCATCTTGTATCTGCTACTGGCCTTCATCCTGTATCTGCTGCTGTTCACTGCCTTCTCCTTCTCCCTGTGGTTCACTGCCCTCTCCTTCTCCCTGTTGACTTGGCTGCCCAGTAGTCATTTTGAGTTTTTTAGGTGTAGGCCTACTAGACAGAGGCACTGGGCGATGGACAGGCTGAGTAGGAGACACATGAACAGGAGGGACAGTGGCAAAATCTGAATGGCTAATGAATGAATCCCATGAAACCCCCTTCTTCTCTAGCTGGTATAAGAAGATAATCTTGATTAAGGAATGATGAAAGAGAGAAGGGATTTGCTGAGGTGGAGCCTTCTTTTGGACAGTAGCTGCCATTTTCTCTATGCTTTTGGACAAAAAGTATGGAAGGTTTAGTTGCCCGCTTCTGGTAAAATGCATCAACAAGCGGACATGGTAGGCATAAATTTGATTAAACCTCCCTTCACAAGTGAAATATCTCATTATGGCTTTCATCAGTGGAGCATAACTGTCAAGAAGATAGGAAACAGGGAAAATAGCAGTGATAGTTTCCCTATGTTCAGGCTTGATGAAAGGTTTATAATCCTCTAGATCAAGATGAGCTTGTTTAAACCACTTTTCACCATGATACGGGATCTTGGTAGCCTTGGATACATACCTTGGAGAAATTTTGAAATCAAGACCCGCCAATTGGTAGTGTTTGTCCTTGAATCTCAAAGCACACAAATGTGTTAGTGGCAAAAAACTCTTGACTTCTTCTATCCTCTGACAGAAATCAAGACAGCCTACTTCATGGAAATTGAAAAGCACAGATGGGTGAGCATTGATTTCTTCTATGGAGATAGGCTCATATCTCTTATGTGGACCGCTCCTGTGATCTTGCTTTGGAGGCATTTCTGACTTGAACAAGCTTTGGAAGAGGCAAACTGCCTTCACTGTATGTAAAATGTTCTGCTGGATTGAAACTAGTCACTAGACTGTTTGGACAGATTAGAAAATGTGGTTATGATAGATTGCAACAATGTTTCTTTGAATAAACCACCTCTGCACTCCTTAAAAACAGCCCTTCAACTCTAGATGCACTTCAGCCAGGCAAACTTTTTAATATGGTACCATGTGTAAAGATGAGACAAACTCCTGTGTCAATTTCCTGTATATAGTGTTAAGCAATCATTCCTCCTATGAATTTGTTAGAGGCAAACCAACACTTGCATTTGTGTCTCTAAAACAAACTCAAATTTTAAAACCCTGCTCTTCAGGTCTTCTTCTTGAAAAATATCACAGTCAACAGCTCTTCAACATGATACAATGTAGTGAAAAGAAAAGGCAGACCTATGTTAGGTGTAAAATCAATGCACAGTGCTTTAGGAAACACACCCTTTATTTGTGAATTCAAAAGATCAACCACCACATCTGAACCTCTGTCTCAAAGTTAAATTCAATCATCAACAACCTCTGCCCTTCTTTTGTCCTGTTTCAGCTTTGGAAAATCTCTGTCAACACATTCACAGTAGGAATAATACAGTGAAAGAAAGGCAATCTGCTAAAAGAGTGTGCTGTGAAAATGCCAAAATTACTCTGTTTTTTTTAAGTCTAAGATGCCAACCAATACACCTAGCTCCTAGCTCAAGGAGGCTTATAATCATTTAACAATTCTGCCCTGTACAGGTGTGCTCACTTTCCACTGATCTTGCATAGGTGAAATCAACCCTTAGTCTTTAGACAGTCAATAGACAGTATTGGAGCAAAAAATGACAGAGTTTTTTAGAAGACCACACAATTTTGGCAGAAACTATGTGAGTTCTCTTTTTCAAAGTAAATATGTCAAAATTCGTTTTACTGGTTGCATTTCACTGATTTGATAATGTGGCAATGTCCGGAGGACTGTGAGGACAGTTTTTCTTTTAAGACCAGAACCCTGTCTTTCTATAACAAAGTCTTCTTTGCAGTTTCAAAATGTAAATCTCTGCCTTTCGATGCTTTGAAGACCTAAGCAGGCTGTCCTTAGTCTTAACACCCACCCTTTTCCCTTAGGGTTTCTAGATGACACAGTCAGTCCTTTAACTTATTTCAACACTTCTTACTGTGTGGAAAACACTCTTTTTAGCTATAATGACAAGGTCAGAAGTTTTAAACCTTCTTGTCACTTAGCAAAACCTTGAAATCAATGGGGGAATATATAAAAATACCTTGAATTTTGGTGGACACCCATTTTGAAAGCTGAAGAAACGCTGGAAACCTTTGACACTTGCGCGACACCCTTTGAAGAAAACACGTCGCGCAATAGAGAGTCTGTCGGGTCGGCCTGTCGGGTGGTCGGGCGGCCTTGTACAGGCACGTCGCGCCAACGTACAGGCACGTCGCGCTAACACAGGCGGCCTGTGTAAATCCTCTGCCAGGCACGTCGCGCAAAAACGCAGGCGCGTCGCGCTGCCTCTGCACAGTGTTAAATTCTGCCCAATGACCCGAAAATTATTTCTTTGGTGATAGGGAGGCCAGAATTCGTCTTCAGCTTTTGAAAATGAAATTTTTACTCTCACACTTACTCTTTGATGTTATTTTGAAAACAAAGTTCCAACGGTCATTAAACTTTGAATATAACCTTGGTTTTCAATTTTGTTTCATTTTTAAACCGTGGGTTCAACAACCTCTACATCACTTCTGCCACTGTTTTTAAAGATGTTGGTGTTGTTTATGATGCATAACAACCCTCTTCAAAACTTTCAATGAAATAACTGAATACTGAGTTGTTGCTGAGAGGACAGGATTTTGTAAACCTGTTTTGACAATCTTTGGTCTTTGACTGCTTTCTCCAATCTTTAAATACAACAGGTGCCAAGTTTACTGACATAACTTGGATTTGGTTATGGTTTCTCAATTTCAAAAGGCGCCCCCTTTTTGTTTTAAATAATTTCCTGCCTGAAGGTACATTACTCATGATATATCTGTCTCTTTTGAATGATGAAAAAGATGCATTTATTCCAAACTCTAAAACTGGCAACCTATCAAACCACCTTTTTGTCCATTTATGACATTGTACACCTATTTACCAAGTCCATCTGGGGAGCTAAACTTGAATAACCTCCCACTGTTTGTAAATGTATGTCTGAAAGGATAAACTGGTGTAGCAGGAACAGCAGGGTTCTTTGAAACCTAGTTATTGTTTGACTTTGACCAGGGTATTTTACCTTTTGTAATAGAACCATTTGCAAAGGTCAACTTTGTCCACTGTTTTACCTTCTTAGTGACAATCTAAAGAAAATCAATCAGAATGTATTAAAGAGCATTTTGAAAAACCTTGGCGACTGTTTTTTCATTTAACAGGAGATGGCCTGTGTTCTTCCAATGTATTTGATAATTGCTGCTTCCAGGTGATTTATAAGTTTTCTCCCTGGACTGTAAGCGCCCTCTTGTGGTTGCATGCTTTCACACTATACTTCTCTGTGTAATGACTTCTATTCAATTTCTTTGTATCCTTCCACTGCATTCTTATATCAATTAGTTTCAGCAACCTGCAATGGCTTTGGCCATCTGCTCATACATGGAGGAGGCTCTTCATCAGGTAAGGTATCTGAAGGTGTTTTGACAACTCTGTTTGACACAGCTTTTCTCCGGATGTGATGGTAAGTAAACCACTTGAAAAACATCAATCTTAGCACCTTTACTTGCAAGCATCACTGTATTTCAGAAGAAACCCTAGCCACAGTGACACTGTTTCTCTGCACTGCTCTAAGGGTGACTGGAATATCATCATTTGGTTTGGTCATCTCATGACAGATTACTTGACAAATAGCTTCTGTGACTATGGAGGTCAGTGTCCTTTGAGAAACCAAAAACTTTCTTTCTGCCTGTGTAATGGCATTTGTTAACAGCATCTATTCCATTTGATCCTTCTTTATCAAACCAGACTCTCCTTTCCTTTGAGCTAGCATATTTCAACTATATTCCTGTTATGATCATCAGTCACATTCATGAAACCTGGAGTCTCTGTTTCATTTGTTCAGTTCAAGGCAAACTTGGACTTTTGCAATCTTCAAAGTCAATACTGGCGAGCGCCCTCTGCTTATGGATGAAGGAGGCGCCCTAACCCTCTCCTTGTAAATGAAGGAGGTTCTGGGCCATGACAATTTGCCAGTTTGCTGAGACAGTGGTGACCCTTTCTTACTGTGATTTTCATTCTGGAAAGAGCTGTAAGGTCCTGATGAGTGACTTTTGTTTTGCAGTTTCATCTCAGGCTCATAATACATTTAGAAGAAGTTGTTCCTCTAACTGTAGATCAAGCATTTAATCCTGAGATGAAGTTATATTTCCTGTTCTTTGCAGAAACCATAGAACACTGAGAGAAACCTAATAGTCAGCTTGAGATTGGGGTTTATGCAGTGCTGAGATCTAGGGGATCTGAGTGGCGTGACTTAGGGCTGTTTGTCAAATTATTTTGCGAAGTGAGAGGTCAGTCATGGTAGGTCTGTTGCAGATGGAGGCTTTTTGGCTTTTTGATGATTGCCAAGGGTGAAATGTCTTAAAGCGCCACTTCCTAACATAGGGGAGACTTTAGAAACAGATGTGGATTTGCCTTTTAAAGCTGGTGGGTAGATCAAGAAGGCTGAAGCTAGATAGGATAGTGATAATGAGGTTTTGATTTCGCCAGGGGTGGACTGAATAGGTAGAAGGGCGAAAAAAGTTTTGGGAGGGTTTTCTGGATGACATATTGACATAAGGAAATTAGTTTCTAGAAAACTCAGCTGTAGATATAGTCATCACTAACATGTAAGAAATACTGATGGCTAACAGTGGCTCCATTTATGGAGGGCAGCTCCTTGTCAGGAGGTGTCTAGAATTCATATTTTTTGTCTTATGAAGACCAGTGCCTTATCCATTGGCGCAAAATTTACCCTTCTCTTGATGTTATTTCTGAAAAATGACAGCATGGTTAACATCAATGGTATTTCTACCTACCCCACTATCTTTCCTAACATTTTTTTCTTCTCTTTGGCGCATTTGAACTAGCAGCCTTTTGACAATGTATATTTTTTTCTTTTTGCAAAATGAACCTATCTATTTCTACTCTTATATCTGCCGGGAGTTCAGATTAAGTTGATGAACTCCTTCATTTCTCTACCTAAGACTAGATCGACTGTCAAGATTAAGCAGTTTGACAGGATTTCATTCTCTAATCTACAACATTAAATTCAAAAATGATCAAATCAGGATTAGGCAGTCTGATTTGTCATGCATTTGTGGCATAAAAGACAAGCTGCACACAAATGTTATTCTGCAATAAAAGGAAACTAGACAAGCGGGGCTAAGATGTACAATGTGTTTTTCATCCCTCGCTTCTCTCTTTGGTTCTGTTTTAAGCATGTGGAACCAGAGTCTCTCCCTAATCTAAACTCTGTGATAAGTCAATCTTACACAATGTTGACTATCTTGGCACTCACTAACTTATCAGCAAATAAATTTAAACATGCTCAGGTATGGTTAGGCTAGATAGCTTAACAAGACATTGAAGTACTAGTAGCGGCATTTAGACTTGCTCGCTTTCCGAAAGACTATTTTTTGGAACATGGGGCCTTTGTTCTATCTTCACTTTCCCTCTTTTCTGCTTTTTTACTGTTTTTGACTTTCCTATCTTTTACTGTTTTTTACTTTTCTATTTTTTCAATATTTCAAACAATGGTATGTACAATGACTGAAAGTGTTTCAAACTCAAAAATCTTGGAAATGACGGAATTTCAGCATCTTATCCTCGTAAGGGTCTCCTCTCACCCTTGGCCCACTTAACTCCTGAAAAGAAAAATTTGGGAAATTTTCTCTCTCTAACATAACATAGGGATTCATGCAAGAATCTCTAAACAGTCCAGTATCTTCCCTTTGTACCTCTCTGAATATCTGATTTCCACTCCTTTCTTTACTGTATGCTTTCTTCAGGTAATGTGTGTACTCTTGGTAATTCTTGAAATAGATAGTGACATCATCAAGGTATGCAAAAACACAGAAATTTAAAACTGGGAACATGGCCTTCATGAACAGATTTTTGATATTGGGTGGTTTTGCAATTTTGAACTTGAAATCAGATCTACCTCCCGCAAACTGGAAAAAATATTTAAGTTGTCTACTTTGCAAAGGAATCTTATGATTATGACCTGAAACATGATCTTGCAAGAACACATGATTAAAAGCACTTTTAATTGGTGAATCATGATCTTGGGTAGAAAAAACATGATTTTTGTTATATGGAGATGCAGTATTATTTCTAAAATCAAAGCAGATTCTATGGCCACTAGTTTTATCCTTGAAATTTCAGTTTGTTTCAGTTTGTTGTGTTTGCTTTTGTTAAAGTTGTTCTTTGAGGAAAAGGTAGTGATACAATGTTTTCCCTTGTTTTTTCTGTAGAAATTAGTATTTTGCATGAGATTCCTGATTTTAGCATTTCTAAGTTCTTCATGAAAAGACAAAATATGGGCCAATTTCAGTAGTTCAGGTATGCTGGGATTATAACTGTCATCCTTGCTCATAAGAAGTTCATCTGGCATTTTCTCAAGATGTTGAGCTACTGAGGTTATGGTCAAAGTTTTATTTGCAGTAGAAGGGTCACATGATGGTAAATCTTTGAGGTATGGTAGAAACATTAAACTCCCTTTCTCCCGGGTTCCAAATAGGTTTATGATGTGTAGGTCTTCTAAAGCTTTTACCCGGAAGAAATTTCCACAAGTTACTGCTGGTGTTTGACTAAAGCTAGAGCAATTTTCTTGATAGTACATGAGGGTTTGTGCTTCTTGCTCTAATCCTACTTTGGAGAGGGGAAAATTACTTTCCTCAAGACACAGTTGTTCATGATCATGGTAGTTTTGAGTGTCTAGTTCATCATAAGGCACCAGGGACAACTGATGTGGTGGATCTAAGTCTATATCAGTTTCTTCTGACTCTTCCTCCATGTTTACATCAATATGCATAATGAAAGAGTTTAATTCGGACCGCAAAGAACACATTGGAATGTTATCTGGCCTATCTTGACTGCTAATCATGTATTTCATGTGTGATTCGTGGTACAGTATTCTGGTCTGACCAAACACAGGAATGGTGGCATATGACATGTCTAGTTGGATATTCCCTTGAAGTTTGGCTCCCCAAGATCTGGATAGAAGCATCTCGTACTTGGGAGGAATGTCCGCCACTACTATATCCATGATTAGATGTTTAGCGGGTATTTGGGCTAGACTAAAACAAAGGTCTTTGATCAAACCCAGGCATTGGACTCTGCTTGAATCAAATGAATACAAGTCTTTGTATGGTCTTGTGATTTCCAAGCCTAATCTTTCCATTACTACCTTCGGCATAATATTATGCGAGGCGCCGGAGTCTAGCATGGCATTATGGAGGATTTGGTCGTGGATGTTTAGGCTAATGTAAAATGGAAGAGTAACTCCCTCTTGGAATTTTCCTTCTACCTTTGGACCAAATAATACTTCAGGAATGTCATCAGTGAGATTAACAGTGTTCGCATCATTCCCTAGATTTAAGACTTTTAGTACTTGGGATTTATAAGAGTTTTGGGCAATGAGTTCAGTAAGAGGCATGGTGATTTTGATGTTAGCGATTTCGCCTTCAAAGCTAAAAGGCACTTGAAGTTTAGATATGTTTGTTTCAGCTTTTTCAGCTAAGACCTTGTCTATGTTCTGAGTTTGTTGACCTTGTTTAGGGGTTTTGTTTGCCATAGTTGTTTTGGTGACCTTTGTAGAAGTATCAGAAGTATATGAGAGAGGACTAGTTTGGGTAACTTTAGCTTGGCTTTGATTAGTCTTTTCAACCTTGATTTTGTCACTGCTTGATGCTTTTTTGAGGATGGTATCTGGAGCTTTAGCAGTATCAGAGTTACCTTTCTTGACATTATCTTGGTTTCTTTTTCTCCTAAGGTCATATTGCCTGTGGGCTTCTACAATAGCATTTTGAAACTCTATGGCAGGGTCATCAAGATCTTCATAATTGGTCTCATCTTGATCATGCGAAAAGAAGGCTTGTTCTTCTTCGGTGAGGTACACCTCACTCTCATTGTCAGACCCTATGAGGTTTAAATGATGTTCATCAAGAGGTTCTGAGTCCCTATCATCTTCCTCCACATAGTTTTCATTGAATGGTGGCCTGATCTGCTGGTCATTATCCCTTGGTCTGTTTGGGGGCTGCTCCCTCCTAAAGTTTTGGTTTTGGTTTCTGATTGGAGGGTTTGGCTGGTTGTCCCTAACAGGAGCTTTTTCATTGATCTTTTCCCACATTTTAGCCATGGATTTGACTAAGTCATCTATTCTGGGATCTAGGGAAGGTGATGAAGTGGAGACCTCATCTCTATATGTGACTTTTCTTTCTGATCTAGTTCTAGCTCTTTTTTCAGCTAAGTTGGCATCTGCTTTTATAGCTATTTGTTGCATTTCCTCTAAGGTATGGGGATCCTTGTCTCTCAGATGATATGTCATGTCTGGATCAAACCCCTCGGGAAATTTTGCTAAGGCTAGACCAAGTGGAGGTTTGAAATGAGGTGGTAGGGAGTTATATACACTGTTGAACCTAGTACAGTAAGCTTGGACACTTTCCCCATTTTCCCGTTTTAGACTGTTATATTCTGACAGGATTTGAATGGGGTTTCTTCGGATTTCCCACCTATTTCTGAAGACTTGATGTAGTTCGAGGATATCATGGATGCTGTTTGGAGCTAAGCTTTTGAACCATGCTTTGGGTTCACCACCAAGACTTTGGGCGAATATTCTCATTCTGACAGTCTCGTCTTGTACCTCTAGGTATTCATAAGCATCATTCATCCTACTTATATGCTGTTGAGGTGTGGTGGTGTCTTCTCCAGTAAAGTGTGGGATTTTGTCTTGATATTTGTTTGGGAGAGGAGCTAAAGGTGGTGGTAACACCAAAGGTGCGTACCAGGCAGCCATGACCGGAGCTAATGGATGATGTACAAGATGAGGACTAGTAGGCTGAAATGAAGTGGTTTGAACAGTGGTGGTTTGACCGGGTGTGGCGGATGAACTTGGACTAGTGATCTGGTTTTGAGCAGATCTGGGATGATAGGAGCCAAACTGATAAAGAAGCTGGAAATCAGGAGGAGTGGTGGGTGAAGCTTCTCTAATAGGACTCTGTGGTGGGTTTAGGGGTTCAAGATCGTCGAAGTTTATCTTACTATATGATTTGCTTCGGGGAAGAGCTTGTGATGACTCTAATTCCGAAGGTGAATCTAGAAGGATATTGCGAGTTTTAGGTATAGATCTTGTTCTACGGATGGATCTATCGGTAGCTAGATGATCAGTTTGAGAAGCTTGCCACAGAATCTTCTCTGGGTCATCTACTATGATAGGGGGATTTGGGTCTGGATGGGATCTGGTATTGATTCTTCGGGAAGCCAGATTTTAGATCCAGAGTTTAGAGAGAATGGTATTGGTGAATGTTCTGGATGAATGGTTTTTCTAAAGTTTTACTAAGGTGAAGGATGGTCAAAGTAACAGGATGGATTAGTGGAGTCGCCAGGTGGAACTGGGTTGTTTTTGTGAAGATAGCTATGGTCCACCACCAAAACTAATCTGAGAATGTTTTTTGGATTTTCTGAGTTTTATGTGTAGCCTATGGTTTGTTAAAGTATCCTAGACTTGTTTCAACACTTTGCTAGGGTGATGAGAACAAAAAGAGTTTACTCTAAATGGATCTATGGACTGCTTGCTTGTTTATGATACCTAAAGGACCAAGAAGTCTATAAGAGTTTGCTGGACTATTATGTACTCAGTGTCCCACCATCTCCCGCTATGTTAGTGAGCGATGGGATAGGTTTATCGGATAGTAGCCTGGAGCTTAGTAAAATAGTAAGGCTTACTAGAGTTTAGTGGAGTCGCCAGGTGGATCTTTAGTTTGTTTTGAGATATACTTGTATGGTCCACCACCAATATTGAGAAAAACCAATCTAAGGGAGTGTTTTTGGGGTTTTTGAGTTTTATGTGCCTACAAGGTTTGGAAGAGATTTCTATAACTGACTCATCATTTTGCTAATATGGTGAAAGAGCTATTTTCTACTCTTCAAACAATTTCTAAGTTTACTAAGCTTGATTGAGACTTCGGGAGTTACTAAGTTGTACTTAGATTGCCACTAACTCGGAAGGTCCTACTGTGAGTGTGATTATGTTAATAGCAGTGGGATAAGTCAATCAGATAGTATTCTTAAAGGTCTCTATAGATAAGGGAAACTAAGCTTGTTTAATACTCAGAGTCCCACCGTGATCGCCATTATGTTAGGGTCCCGTGATTTGGCCGATTGGCTAGCCAAATGACGATGTAACATCAAACCAAGCTTTGGAGCCCAAGGACCTAGCCTTCCTGGACTCAGAGAGGGCTCTCTCTAAATGTGTAAAAGATGTCGGTGTTTTTACTTGCGGTGTTCTGATATTAGGCTAGTTATGAAGTGTGTTTTTGGTTTTTTAGTTTTTAAGTTGGTGAGGGATAAAACTGATCAAATACATAAACCGGATAACAAGATGTAGATAAATTGGGCTATGGGGTCAAACAGGTCAAGGAAGCTATGAGGTGATGATGTAAAGCTGCTGTAGGGCCGATTTGATTCACGGTAGAAGGGATCTCTGGGAAAAATGGATTAAATGGACAATAAGTTGGTGAAAGACAAGGGATTTCAAGTGTAACTAGTTTATAGCAGACATAAACATGTTATAGCAAGCCATTAATCATGCTAAATGCAACTATGAGCTAATTAAAACATTGAAATCAAACATTCCAGCCATACATAGAGGTATAAGACCCTCTAACTTCGGGAAATGGCTATCAGACTTTGGGGAAAACACACAAGACAAACTAACAACTCATCAACTACGCCGGAATGCCTAAACATAGTCTCTAAGTCATTGGGCACTTTGACAAACAAGATTTCATAGTTTTAGGCAAAGGGCTAGATCGGGACTAGGCCTCCTTGGTTCAACAAGATGATCAACAAATCAGTCAAAGAGAAAGTTTTATGGATAGAACTATGGGCAGCTGATAGGTAGGTAGGGAAAACCATACATCCTACTCAACATACATAGAACTTATGAATAAAACTTAGCAACAATACCTTAAGTTACTAAAGAGCAGCTAAGAATTCTTTAGCATAACTAAGGGAGAGGAAAACATCAAGCTATGAAGATTCAGGGATTTTGAGGTGCCTCCATGGGCATATCTCAAAATCAATCTTTACTGATCTATAGCATCAAGAAATATGTAGTATGAATGAAAACTAGAAGACAAAACACATTAAGAAGCACTATACCATTCTACCATGTCAAGGAATCCATCAACAATCCTTCATCATTCCTCAAAAGCATCCAAGAGGCAATCCAAAAATAATAACTCAAGTGTATTCTTCAAAGCTCATATGACCAATGTATTAATTCTTCTCTCAAGTTCAGCCTCTGATTTACAATGAGAACCATGGAATAAATAGGGTTGAGGGAGGAAAACCTCATGGAGCAACTAGCTATCCCATTGGCCAAGTCAAAATATCTAAACTTGTCCTTGAGGCTTTGCAAAGCCCAAGGCACAAAATATCCCATAAAATATCTAAAAAACTGCTAAAAACGGAAATTATATTGACTTTACATCATTTCCCAATGATAAAAATAGCTTAACGCACATTTGGGAAAAGCAGATTTTTGGAGTTCAAAAATTACAAAAATACTTCATTTTTATGCCTGAAAAAGGTCCCCTGACTTGCTGGATGCAAATGGCAGCCTTCCCGATGTCGAAATGAGGCTCATGAGGGCTTGCTGGAAAGCTCTCTGTGTCTACTTTCCGGTGCAACTGGAACCAACTCAATCCGAGGTCCGGAAGTCATCCAAAACTGTACCTGTGTGAAAAAACCCAGAAAATAGCAGACTGCTGATATGGCGGGCAGAATGTGCAAAATGAGGGTGTTTTTCGCCAATTTGAGGGGGCGAATGATCTTCAAATGCCCTGAAAATCGCTGGAGACCTACTCATGGAATTATGGCATCCATTGGTATCATTCTTTTCCCTTGACGACTCATCAAACTGAAATGGCGAATTTATGAGTTTTTGGCCAAAAACCCAAAAAATGCCAAAAAACAAAAAGTTGTCGAACAAGGCCCAAAATTTGCATGCATGACCCTCAAGGGTCCATAGCAACGTGCTCCGAAGATGAGGCCAAAATATCAAGGGCTGATATGCTTTTTCCTTCCTTCCGTGCTAGGCGCTTCTCCTTCAACTTCTTCAATTTCTCTTGTGCTACCTTTAATTTTCGCCTGGAAAACTGATTTAGCTTCTGAAAGTGAAGAGTCCTCTTTCTTTGTAGCTCAAGATCCCTGTTCGCCTTCTCAAGCTTTGTTTCCAAATGCTGGTTAGCCCTCTCAAGCCATGCTTCTTTGTTTTCCTCAATTTCCTGCTCAAGGAGGGCAGTGAGAGGAAAGGCTTCGAAATGAGCTTGTTCTTCTGCTCTCTGTTTTTCCAAGGCTCTTCTAAGCCCAATGGTCCTAGGCCTCTTCCGCCTAGGCTGGTCTTCCTCCTCTTCATCATCAAACTCGCCAATGAGCTCTTCAATTCTTACTTGCGCCTTTTCTGCCTCTTTCTTATACTTGATTGCCCTTGCCTCATGAATAGTTGCATGAAACTTCATTTGTTTGTTTTCAACCTCCAAGAAGTGGTTGAAATTCCTCGCCCTTTGAAGGTCTTCTTGTAACACCTCAATTTGCCCCTCTTTGTGAATGAGGAGGTTTTCAAGGAGGCGGGCCTCATTGTCACTATCATCACTTTGGATAGGGATAATAGCTAATTCACCTCCATGCTTTGTACTTTCTCCAATTTTACTTTTGCCTTTGAAAGCCAATCTGGCGCTTTTCCTCCTTGGCAAGCTAGAAGGTGTCTTTTTGGGCAATTTCCTCTTGCTAGGAACAGTCTTGGTCACTGTTAAGGTGGCAGCTTCAGCTTGCTGTTCTTTATCTTGCACTTGCTGATGTTCCTCATCATCCAACTGCTATTCATCTTGGACCTGCTGTCCTTCACTTTCTATATGCTGTTGTCCCTCAATCTCTAACTGCTTCTGTCCTTCAATATCTGCCTGCTGCTCTCCTTCAACATCTGCCTGCTGCCCTTCATTACCTATCTTCTGCTGGTGTTCACTGCCCTCTATCTCTTCCTGTTGACTTGGCTGTCCCTCAACATCCAACAGTTGTTGTTCATCAACCTCTAGCTGCTGCTGTTCACTGCCTTCTCCTTCTCCCTGTGGTTCACTGCCCTCTCCTTCTCCTTGTTGACTTGGCTGCCCAGTAGTCTTTTTGAGTTTTCTAGGTGTAGGCCTACTAGACAGAGGCACTGGGCGATGGACAGGCTGAGTAGGAGACACATGAACAGGAGGGACAGTGGCAAAATCTGAATGGCTAATGAATGAATCCCATGAAACCCCCTTCTTCTCTAGCTGGTATAAGAAGATAATTTTGATCAAGGAATGATGAAAGAGAGAATGGATTTGCTGAGGTGGAGCCTTCTTTTGGACAGTAGCTGCCATTTTCTCTATGCTTTTGGACAAAAAGTACGGAAGGTTTAGTTGCCTGCTTCTGGTAAAATGCATCAACAAGCGGACATGGTAGGCATAAATTTGATTAAACCTCCCTTCACAAGTGAAATATCTCATTATGGCTTTCATCAGTGGAGCATAACTATCAAGAAGATAGGAAACAGGGAAAATAGCAGTGATAGTTTCCCTATGTTCAGGCTTGATGAAAGGTTTATAATCCTCTAGATCAAGATGAGCTTGTTTAAACCATTTTTCACCATGATATGGGATCTTGGTAGCCTTGGATACATACCTTGGGCAGATTTTGAAATCAAGACCCGCCAATTGGAAGTGTTTGTCCTTGAATCTCAAAGCGCACAAATGTGCAAGTGGCGAAAAACTCTTGACTTCTTCTATCCTCTGGCAGAAATCAAGACAGCCTACTTCATGGAAATTGAAAAGCACAGATGGGTGAGCATTGATTTCTTCTGTGGAGATAGGCTCATATCTCTTATGTGGACCGCTCCTGTGGTCTTGCTTTGGAGGCATTCTGACTTGAACAAGCTTTGAAAGAAGCAAACTGCCTTCACTGTATGAAAAATGTTCTGCTGGATTGAAACTAGTCACTAGACTTTTTGGACAGATTAGACAATGTGGTTAGGATAGATTGCAACAATGTTTCTTTGAATAAACCACCTCTGCACTCCTTAAAAACAGCCCTTCAACTCTGGATGCACTTCAGCCAGGCAAACTTTTTAATATGGTGCCATGTGTAAAGATGAGACAAACTCCTGTGTCAATTTCCTGTATATAGTGTTAGGCAAACATAGCTACATCTCTGTCTTCAATGTAAAACTGCAATCATCAACCACCTGTATTTTAGAAGTGGCCCTATTCACCTTCAGAATATCTCTGTCAACAATTCTTCAAAATGATACAATATAGTGAAAAGAAAAAGCAGACCCAGGTTAGGTGTAAAATCAATGCACAGTGCTTTAGGAAACACACCCTTTATTTGTGAATTCAAAAGATCAACCACCACATATGAACCTCTGTCTCAAAGTTAAATTCAATCATCAACAACCTCTGCCCTTCTTTTGTCTTGTAGAAAGTGGCCCTGCACCTTTGGAAAATCTCTGTTCAACAAACTTACAGTAGTGAAAAATACAGTGAAATAGGGGCAGATTGCTAGAAGGGGCTTGTTGTGATAAGTGCTTTGATTACCCTGTCCTTCAGAAATGGTCTTCCTCTTGAAAAATATCACAATCAACAGCTCTTCAAAATGACACCATATAGTGAAAAGAAAGGCAGAACTAGGTTAGGTGACATATTAGTGCACAATGCTTTTTAGGAAACACACCCTTTGCTTGTGAGTTTAAGAGATCTACCAATACATCTATACCTCTGTCTCCAATGTTAGAGTTCAACCATCAACAACCTCTGCCCCTCAGTGTTCTGTTCACCTTTGACAATCTCTGTCAACAACTCTTCACAGTAGTGACAAAATACAGTGAAAAAGGGGCAGTCTGCTAAAAGAGTGTGCTATGAGAAAATGCCAATAATCACTCTGTTCTTGAAGTCTAAGATGTCAACTAATACATCAAAATCCTTGCTCAAGGAGGCTTTCAATCTTTTAACAATTCTGCCCTGTATAGGTGTGCCACCTTTCAACAATTTGCATATCTAGCAAACCATTATACCTATGTCTAGACAGTAAAAACACAGGACTGGAGTAAAATGACAGAGCTTTAGAAGACTATCAAGCTTTTGGACAGAGGTTATATGAGTTTTCTCTTTCAAACAACAAGAATGTCAAACCCCTCTTACTGAGTGCACTTCACTGTTTTAAAAGTGTGGAAATGTTTGGATGACAGTGTGAAGGTTCCTCTTCAGAATTAGGCCTGTCTTTCTACAACAAAAATCTCCTTTTAATCAAAACACAGCTCTTTACAGGAAAACCTCTGCCCTTCGATTGGTTTGAAGATGAAACAAACTGGCTCTTAACCTCAAAACCCAGTATCTCTATATGTGCTTTTTGAATGGCAAATTCAGCCTTTTATCATATTGCAATACTCAGCTCACTGTGTAGAAAAGACTATTTTTTCTTTTAACTGTAATGACAAGGTCCGGGGTTTTAAACCTTCTTGTCATTTATCAAAACCTTGAAATCGACGAGGAATATATAAAAATACCTTGAATTTTGACGAACACCTATTTTGAAGGGCTGCAGAAATGCTGGAAACTTTTGACACTTGCGCGGCACCTTTTGAAGAAAACACGTCGCGCAGAAAACACTTGTCGGGTCGGCCTGTCGGGTGGTCGGGCGGCCTGTACAGGCGCGTCGCGCCAATGTACAGGCACGTCGCGCTGACAACAGTGGCCCGTGCAAATTTTCGCCCAGGCACGTCGCGCGCTAACACAGGCGCGTCGCTCGGCCTTTCTCAGTGCAAACTTCTGAACTTTCGACCAGATTTTCTTGCTTTGGTGCTAGGGAGACCGGATTCGTCTTCAGTTTTTGAAAATGAAATCTTTACTCTCACACTCACTCTTTGATGTCATGTCACAACAAAACTCCAACGGTCGTTTAAACTTTGAAAGTAACATTGATTTTTTAACTTTGTTTTGTGTTTAAACTTTGGGCTTGTCATTTTAAATATGTGAACCCGAACATTGACTCTGACCCCGAGCTTTAAACTTTGACAAAAGCTTAACAAACTCCACGCCACTTCTGCTACTGTGTTTTAATAATACAGGTAGTTTGTCAATTTGTTCTAACAGCTCTTGGTCTTCGGCAGATTCTTCATCTTTTACCTACAGTAGGTGTTCAAATCCCTGCCTGTAGGTGTAGTATACAATACCCCTGTTCCTTAAAATAATAAAGGTTGTGCTTCTTCTTTTTAAACTATCCAACAATGATCACATGCTGAAATGACCTTTGGAACATAGTGAACAATAACTTAAAAGGGGATATCTTCTTGGTGACAGAATTTTAAAAGCCTTGTCTGCAGGTTCTTTTTCCATGTAGTTCTGTGCTACATCTGCCCTTTCGAATGATGACAACTGTGTTTGTTTTAAGACATATAAACAGTGACAGTTTATCAAAACAGACTTCTTCTGCCTATTCATAAGATTGTATACCCATTTGCCTTGTTCATCTGAACAGATAAGCTTGTAAAACAGGAAAACATGGCTTTTGATACACAGTCATTATTTTGCTTTGACCAGTGTGTTGACCCCTTTTTTGTCAATAGAACCATTTCATAACTTAGACTATGTTCACTGTTTTCCCCTCTTGGCGATTTTTATCAAGGAAAGACAATTCCTAATGCGCCAGCAACATTTGAAAACTTTGAACACCATTTCTTGAAAAGCGCTCCTTTGGACCTTTGGCATGTGATATTGTTTTGTTGTTTTGATCCTTTCCCTCAAGGAAACTGCCCCCTTTTTAGTATCAATGGCATACCTTATTCATAACATTTCCTGCCCACCAAGATGTATATTTTGAAAGATATTTTCATATGAATAGGAAGAGTAATACTTTTGAATTAGAAGCATTATCTTTAACCTGTGTAATGACTTCCACTTTCCTTCTTTGTACCTCTCTACCGCACCTTTCTGACTAATTCAGTCTTCAACAATATCCAAGGCCTTGGCCATATGCTCATACATGGAGGAGGCTCTTCATCAGGTAAGGTATCTAAATGTGTTTTGACAACTCTGTTTGACACAGCTTTTCTCGGGATGTGATGGTAAGTAAACCACTTGAAAAACATCAATCTTAGTATCTTTACTTGCAAGCATCACTGTATTTCAGCAGAAACCCTAGCCAAAGTGACATTGTTTCTCTGCACTGCTTTAAGGGTGACTAAAATATCATCATGTGTTTTGGTCATCTCATGACACACCATTTGAAGGATAGTCTCTGTAATTATGGAGGTCAGTGTCTTTTGAGAAAACAAGAACTTTCCTTCTGCCTGTGTAATGGCATTGGTTAACAGCATCTATTCCATTTGATCCTGGACAAAACAGGCTTCTTATGATTGGGATGTTTACTGATGACAGGCCTTTCTAAAGTTCAACAATTTACATGATTTGAAAGCTTCAGATGACCTTCTTTATCAAACCATACTCTCCTTTCCTTTGAGCTAGCATATTTCAACTATATTCCTGTTATGATCATCAGTCACATTCATAAAACCTGGAGTCCCTGTTTCATTTGTTTCAGTTCAAGTCAAACCTGGACTTTTGCAATCTTCTAAGTCAATACTGGCCCGCGCCCTCTGCTTATGGATGAAGGAGGCGCCCTAACCCTCTGCTTGTAAATGAAGGAGGTTATGGGCCTTGACAATTTACCAGTTTGCTGAGACAGTGGTGACCCTTTCTTACTGTGATTTTCATGCTGGAAAGAGCTGTAAGGTACTGATGAGTGACTTTTGTTTTTCAGCTTCATCTCAGGTTCATAATACATTTAGAAGCAGTTTTTCCTCTAACTGTAGATCAAGCATTTAATCCTGAGATGAAGTTATATTTCCTGCTTTTGTAGAAACCATAGAACACTGTGAAAAAACCTAATAATCAGCTTGAGATTGGGGTTTATGCAGTGCTGAGATCTAGGGGATATAAATGGCGCGACTTTAGGGCTATTTGTCAATTTCATTTGCAAAGTAAGAGGTCAGTCATGGAAGGTTTGTTGCAGATGGAGGCTTTTTGGCTTTTTGATGATTGCCAAGGGTGAAATGTCTTAAAACGCCACTTCCTAACCTAGGGGATACTCTTGAACCAGATGTGGGTTTGCCTTTTAAAGCTGATGGGCAGACCAATAAGGCTGAGAGAGTGGATAGGATTGTGACAATGAGGTTACGATTTCGCCCGGTGAATTTGAATAGGTAGAAGGGCGAAAAAAGTTTTGGGAGGAGTTTTACATGGATGACATATTGACATAAAAATCAGTTTCTAGAAAACTCAGTGTGAATATAGTCATCACTAACATGTAAAAAATACGTGGCTAACATATTCTACGGTTCATATCCGAACACAACATTCAGGGTGCTGTAGCCCATCTTGGTTCACGAACTCTTCTGTGTAGTTCACTATTAGTTTCTTGCTAAACCTTTTTCCTAGCATTACCCTTTTATTTTGTTTATTTTCTTTTTAGTTAAAATAAATCAGTCATCGTGGAAGAAAAAAATCCTTTTCCCTGTCATTCGCATAGATTAGCATTGAAACCACCTTTTCCACCGGAAGTTACTCCTGGTCGGCGAAGGCGACATCACTCTACCAAAACCAGTACTATCAGTACCTTTGGTGAAGCATCATCTTCCCATATACCAAAGTCGGCACAAGTTGTTTCTACACATCCTGGTTTGTCTATTGTTATCGAGACAGAGTCCTCACAGCTACCCATGGTCATGGTCCATCCAATCAGTGAGACCATACCTCCTGAACCCGACGTTGTTTAGCCGGAAGTTGATCCAGATCTTGTCTCTTCTTTTCCAGAAAATCTAAATCCCAAAGTCAAACGACCGGAAATTGTTCCTCCATTAGTCATCCCACACTTTTATGTAGCCATTCAATCTCCCATATAACACAGTCAACCTCCTAAAATATACTTTGGGCCTGACAGTGAAATACTTCCACCTGGTTTGATTTTGATTGAAGAAATCCCACAAGATGAAACACCATTAACTCCAACCCATTTTGGGGAGGATCTTTTCTTGTACGAGTCTTTTCCTCAATCACAACCCTCTACTTTTATTGATCATGTGCCTATTCAAATTCCCATTGTTTCAAAAGGGTACACATTTGGTCAAGTAACCATGCTTGAACCAACATCTTTGGTTGGGCCATATGTTCCAATTACGTCAACACCTACCCTTGCTACCCCGTCGATGTTTACAACTTCACCAAAGTCATATTTACATAGAGGCCCTTTGCTTCCATCAGGCTATAAATATTTATCTAGAATTTTCTATGGTGCATCTTCAAACCCATGGACTTCACCAATGTCATCGTCTAGTATTCTAACTGGTAAACCTATAGTGAGTACTGAACGGCTTGATCCTTTATACACATCATCAGGGCAATATCAAGCTGGTCCTTCTGGGTCTATTCCATCTAGTACCATATCAACTGGACTCCCTACATTTGGAGAACAATATTTTTTGCCTTATTATCCTCCTCGTGCTAGGAGGCAACCTTTGGTCACCCACTTTGAGAGTACTCCATCGTTTTTTGGTCAACCTAATGTCGAAATGAATGTTTGTCAATGGCATCCCACTCTTCCTATCCAACCACAAACGGTTGTACACTCGTATCAACCGATTCAACCTGTTACACCCACATCAATACCACTTTTTAATACATCGTTACCCCTATTACAGAATCAAACTGTTGTACAACAACCGTTTCAGGCGGGTCCTTCAACTCAATACCCTTAATTATTGGGCCCACAGACTCCAAATCCTTCGGTTAATTTTCAACAACAGCCTATACCTGGAATAATTTATTCACAAGTTGGTTTACCATATTATGGGATGTCACAACCACAACCAGGTTATACTTATTCTCAACTATATCCAATTTATCCTAATTTGGGTTATAACATTGGTGGATAGACCCCTTGGAAGCCTCAGGCGCAAATGCCTCAACCTTCATTTCAGCAAGTATCATATCCAAGTTTTAGTCAACAGAATCCTCAAGAATTTTCTTATCAAAACAACCCCTATCTTGGTTACCAGCAGTAGATTCCTTATGTTGGTGCTCATAGACCTATTTCCCAAGCAATTCCATCATACCATGGCTATGCTCAACTTGACCTTAATCAACAGTTTCCTTTTATTGCAACTTTAGAGTTACCAAATTTAAATCGGCTAACCAATGATCCAATCAATTATGCTCCTTGGTGGCTGGTGATACCTCACAAATTACCCTCGGATATTCCTAAGTTCAATACTAACCCTGGGTAAGACTCGTCGACTCATGTTATGACTTATCATTTATGGTGTTCATCAAACTCTCTGAATGATGACTTTATTTGACTACGTCTTTTCCAGCATACACTCATGGGTCCGGCTACAAAATGGTACATTGAGTTACCTAGAGCTTCTTTTGATAATTTCACTGCCCTAGATACTGTCTTTTTGACTTACTTCCAGTTACCCATACAATATGAAACTGGAACAGAACTCTTGACTAATTTTAAACAGACTAATGCTACTCACATTTATGATCATATTTTTTATCACAAACTTGGATCTGATAGGCTGCTTGATCAGTCAACTTCATGTAACTATTTCAAACCTAATATTTTGACTGAGGCTTAGCCTCCTCAGCCTGAGAGGGCTCTCTCAAGGGTTAATTATTTGAATAAAAATATAGATGGTTAACTCTATTTAGGTAATAGACAGATAAATGATAGATGTAGGTTGAGAATCACATCAGCATGTATACATTGGGCTTATGGAGTCAAATCAATTTAGTCATTCAGTGAATCTACTTAACATGGAAGTTGAGGCATATCAGAGTTTTAGTCATAAGGTACACACACATGAAACTGTAAAAACACAGTCAGTTCACTTATATAGGAAGTCAAAGCATCAAATAGATGAATTATAAGTAATATAGATGAACACCACTACAAATGAAACATAAAAGAGATGCAAATAGAATAGGAAACACTAAAACTCCTTCTGAATCTCCAGTTGGTCAAGTGGAAAATCTTTGTATTAGCTAAAAACCAGTCAATTCACAACAAGCCTGTTTTGCCCAAAATGTCCAACCCTTGACCAATTCGACCTCTTGGTCTTTAATAGGCATCTTAAAACATGGGATGATCTGCATGTAGGCTAGATACATCAAATTTCTGACCCTTGACACCTTGCATAACCATAAAACATGGAATTTATTACAAAAAGACACCTATCCTACTTAACAGTCTTATTCCAAAAAGGACACAAAGTCCTTATCACTATCTATAAAAACCTTATCTATTTAAATTTAAATCATTTCCAAGTGTATCATCACATGGTCAAATCTAGATGATGGGCTTCATTTCTTCATGACCATATTGCTAACCTTCACCAAAATAGGAAACAATACCCTGTTTTGTAGGCATAAGATATTTTGCATTATTTGAACATTCTGACCATCATGTACTCTTCATTTCGTGGTCCTTGGCTATTGGAAGCTGGCTTAACACATCCCCTTACTCCTCCCTTGCCTCCAGCTATCTAAAATCACTTTAAACACTGCTCAAAAATGTTGTAATGTCCTGCGCTACGAAAACACAGCAATTTCACAGCGCCTTTTGTAGCGCTGCCATTTCAACCGTTATTCTTCAAATCTTTGACTCTTTCTTCCAACATTGTTTTAATTACCCTTTAATACATCTTCCATATAAAATTAAGTTCTTGACTCATTCTTCAACCCTTCAAAAACTGATCAAAATAAGCAATAAAAGCAGCTACAGCAATTCCGTAGCGCTTTTCTGCTTTTTTACACTGAATGCGCTACGAAACTGCTGAGTATGCAGTTTTTTCTTAAATTTTCCAAGTAAAAACCAAGTTTGCCTCAAAAACTTGAAATATAACTTGTCTTCAGTATTTACAAATGATATGAACTGTAAACCCACTTCATTCTAGCTTTCTTGAGGTCTCCCTTCTTCATTTACACTTGGTTGAGCTATTGGTTCTTCTATGACTTTTATTTTAATGCCTCTGCTCTTTAAATCATCATAAATCAACTTGAGCTACTGCTCTAAGTCTTACACCTAATATTTAAGTATTTTGTTAGTAGCTCTCAGATGAGTGTTAATTATTCTGACAAATTTAGCTTATTTTATTGTTGGAATTGTCCATTTGAAAAATTGCTCTGTATTACTTAAGTTTTCAGAAGCAGAATCAACTTGTCCTTCCCACATTGCCTTCATCCTTTTAAACTATACTTTATTGACACTGTGCTTTCTAGCTCTCTTTTTCATGACAGAAATCTCTTGGTTTTCCAACCTTAATTTCTCCTCAAGACACTGAAACTCGGTTTTCTCTATCATTTCCTCTTTTCCTCTCTCTATTTTATTGATTGTATGCTTCACTGTAGGTGATGAAAGATCAAAAAATTCCTTAGGATATTTAGTTGTCTCAGTGGGTTTTTGAACTTCTTTGCTTCCTTCCATCAGTTTCCTAGCATGTCTAGTCATAGGCTTTCTTGCTTGAAAGATGAAACCTTCATCTTCCCCCTCAAACTCTAGCTTCTTTACAGACTTGGATTTTCTCAGCTTATGCTCCTCTTCCCCAATGAACTCGGCTTGGACAATGCGTTTTTCCTCTATGTCAATAGCATGAAGAATATCCTCTAGATTCCCCTTTGTTACTGGGTTGTCCTCTATAGCAACTGTCTTACCTTTTAATGCCACTGCTTGGCTTCTAGTTACTCTTTTGGTTCCCTGTTTTCTAATAGCTTGTTTATGCTTTGCATCTTTGACAACCTTTGATCTCTGTTTTGCAGGTGGGAGAGTTGGTGTATCAAGCATTTGCATTTTTTCCGACCCTTTCTCAATTTTCTTTCTTGGCTTCACTCTTGAAATTGTTTTTGGTTTTGCAACCATAGGTTGGCTTGGTTCTGCTACTGGTGGTGACGAAACTTCTTTAGTTTTAGGGTTTCTTGCAGGAGTTAGGGCTTCCAACTCAAAACCATTTATAAACAAGAATGATGACCAATCTCTGCCTATCTTCTGAAGGTCATCTAAAATTAATAATTTCATTAAGCCATGATGAAACAATGATGTTTCACTCCCTTCAGACTTTGCTTGCTCCTTATCAGCCATCTTTGCAAGACTCCTATGCAAATAAAAAGTTAAATCAAGTGAAATCTTACCTCTGAAGTGTAGAAGCAATTTGAAATGATATGAATAAACCTTGTGATATCTCCCTTCACAGGTAAAATATTTCTGAATGTTGAGCAGCAGTTTTGAGTATTTATCTTTGATGCAACTTCTAGGGATGGCATTATTAAGATCCATGTCTGTGTCCTCTGGTTTCACGAACTCTTTACACTGCTCCATATCAAATTTGAACCCTTTGAACCAGGTTTTTGGACCTCTTGATATCTTTGTAACAACAGCAATGACCTCTAGTGTAATAGACACACTTAGTATCCCAACTTTAGTGGCTATTCCATTAAAATTCATGGCAAATTCCTTGGATACCTATGTGTGACATCCTTGCAACTTCTCACAAAACCGTAGGCAACCTACTTTTCTGAATGCTTCCATTATTTCTAGGTCTTCAATTATTGCCTTCATGTCTTCAAGTTCATGCCTTAAGCAGTGTCCTCCTCTGTGAATTTTTCTTTCCTCTGCCATATACTTCAAAAAATATTTCAGCCTCGCTTGAACAAATCTTTCAGCCTCACTTGATATAGATGTATCAGCCTCGCTTGAATATAATATGAAAGCTACCTCGCTTGAAATGGATATAATAAAACTTGGTAAGCAAGAGCCACAAGCTTGGCTTGACACTCAGAGCTCAGCCTTTATGAATACAAGCATGAGATAATGAGAATAACTAATTAGGAAGGAATTTGAATTGCAAATTTCCTTTCATAATTGAAAATGATGACTCTCTCATACCTAAAATGACAATGATGACTGCAAACGTGGGTGTGTACATCGAATTTCACCATTACATGACTCAACATGCCACTATCCTACCCTTTCCCAATGGTTTCTAACATTTTCCAACTCAACTGACAAGACAGTTACAAAACCATGCTTTCGTAGCACCTGCAGTGTAATTTTTCCTGTTTACGCTACGAAACTATCAGCGCTTTCGTAGCGCAAAACGACTTTTTTCAACGGGTGGCGCTACAAAACTGCAATTTCTCGGCTAATTAAACAGTTTTGACACAAAACTTTGGGAAATGAAATACAAATGGAAATTGATGAATTTTTTACATGAAAGGGCTTTAAACAAGGCTTAATTTTAACCTAAGGATGAGCTTTAAACTTAAAAAATAAAAATAAAAAAAAATAAAAATAAAAAAAAATAAAAAATAAAAAATAAAAATAAAAAAACCTTCCCTTGATCAAACCTAAATTGACTCCTAAAACCCTATTTTGATCCTGAAATTTTGTAACCTTTTCAAAATGATGTTTTAAAATTTTTTGGGTGATAACAATATTCATGAGTGGTGTCGTCGTTGTAGAATGGTTAAGACATTTACTCCTGATCATCTCCTTGCTGAGTTTTTCATCAAGTCCCTGTTACCATCTATAACTGAGGATGTCGCTAATGGTGGCATCGTCACTGAAGAGAAATTAATTGCTCATGCACAATATTTAGACTTGATTTATACTCAGTCTGGCATGCTCTATGAAAAAATTCCAAATGCATCACGATCTAATTTTATTGTTCCTCCTCAATTAAAGGACTCTCATGCCGGAGACGGTATCATTGGTACTGCAAGCACACATCATACTACTACATCTGATCCTGCACCTTCTTTTGAAATTAACACGGTGTCATTTGACAAAGGTAAAAGTGACAAGCAACCCGGAAGTAAGAAAAAATGGAAATCAAAGAAAAAGAAAAGTTATAACCCATAGGAAAGATCATCTGATTAATCATATGGAACTAGGAAACCTCGTTTTCCATGCATAATCTGTAATGAGGAACACTTTGTTCGGGATTTTCCTCACCATGCTGAAGTTTCAAAAATGGTTAAAACTTCACATGCGTCAGCTGTGTTGACAAATCCGTTTCCAAATTCGGACAAAAATTTGGTTGCTGTGGATACAACTTCTAGTTCCCAAGTGATTATGTTATCTGTCACAAAACCTTCAACAGATATTTTGGTGTCAACGCGTAATAAAGATTATGCTAGTCATCCCACTGATCAACCTACTACCTCGACTATGAATCCATCTATGGAATCGGTACCCCCTACTGCCATTCCTGAATTGACAATCAAGCCACCAAATGGATTCATTCATAAATCAACATATAATACTCGAGCAAGAGCTGCTCAAAATTATAATATAGTTGAATATTTGGCTCAATCCCCTTCAACTATGTCATCTCTTGAGGTATTACAAAATTTTCCCTCCCTGAAACAGGCTTTATTTTCGGCTATAGGTGGAACTGATCTGACTAATTCTAATCTCGTCGTCTTTAATCATACGGGTTATGTGCCACAATTACCAGCAGAATTAGCATTCTCTATACAAGTAAATGTTCTCAATCACCTTGTTCATCGTACTATTATTGACGAGGGAGCATCTACGTGCATTATGTATCTAAAATGTTGGAAATCACTTGGCTCGCCATGCCTATCTCAATCATCAACAACATTGAAGGCTTTTGACGGATGTACATATAAGCCTTGTGGTATTATCAATAACCTGCATGTTGAACTAGGGGGAAAAACAGTGAATGTTGATGTCGAGGTTGTTGATGGACCCCTTGACTATAATATTCTACTTGGAATACCATGGGTATATGCTATGACTGCAATTGTTTCTACATATTTTAGAATGAGCACCTTTCCATATAAAGGAACCATCACAGTCATTAATCAATTATCCCTCTTCGCCTCCGCTTCACAGCTAACTGGAAGTGTTCCGTTCGTTGACGCACCCCAACTAGTGCTTTAGAAAATTGGTGTAGGACTCTTAAATAATTCCACTCTCATGGGAACCTTTGCATTACCGCCGCCTGCGACGTCGGCGGAAATTGCAATTATAGAGACCTGCTACATGATCTCTTCTACTCCATTTGGCTTAAGGAAGAGTGCGGGTGATTCTGAAATTGTTACGTTGGATGAGTTTTTGTTGCCCGACCCTATTGACCTATCATAGCAATCAATCTATCTAGCTTGGGCATCGAATCTGAAATCAGTGTCGCCAGTTGTTTGGGTTGATCGTTCCTTAGATTTTGGTACTCCATCTGACCCTTTTTCGTCAACTTTCTTGACAGATGAGAATATTTTGGAAACCATGATGTCAGAAGTAGAACCTTGGGAATATTATCATCATTGTTCCCATCTTCCTGATTATGAAGATAATCTTAGTGAACTATATCACCCATAGATCAAATTTTTTTTTTCAAATTCTTTACCTATTAATGCAATCGATTCCGAGTGAAATTTGTCAAATATTGAAGAAACTATTTCTATTGATATTTGAACAAACCTAGCGTGGTAGAAAATATTCATGTTGGCATGTCTTGTTCTCCATCAGAACTTGCAACATATCGCTCTCTATTTCGTGAATTTCGGGATATCTTTGCCTGGTATTATGAGGAGATGCCAGGTATTGACACTAGTATTGTTGAACACACTATTAATATGTACCCTGATGTCAAGCCGATGCGTCAACGCCTTCATCCTATTCATCCGAAGAAGGCCGATGCCATTAAATAAGAAGTTGAAAAACTTTTGCGTGTTGGTTTCATATACCCTGTTCCACTAACTGAGTGGGTTTCCAACATTGTTATGTCATGAAAAAACAAGGAAATATCAGAGTGTGCGTCGATTATCGAGATGTTAATCTTTCTTGTCCAAAAGACAACTATCCTACTCCCTTTATCGACCAGATTATTGACGATTGTGCTGGATGTGAAATTTTTTCGTTCATGTATGGATTTTCTAGCTACAATCAAATCAATATCTGCCTAGAAGATAAACATAAGACATCATTCATCTATCCCTCGGGCACATTCTCTTATAGGAAACTACCTTTTAGTTTAAAGAACACCGAGGCTACTTTTCAGAGAGCAATGGATTATGCTTTCAATGACATCAAACATATTGTTCAACCTTATCTAGATGATTTACCCACACATTCATGAAATTAGAATGATCACCTGATGCATTTGAGAGCCATCTTTTTATGATGCCAACACTACAAAATACGCCTCAATCCACATAAATGTGTGTTTTGTGTTGGGTCTGGTCATTTTCTTGGATTCGTAGTCTCAAAAGAAGGAATTTGAATAGACCCATTGAAGGTCTAGGCCATTCTTGATTTGCCTGCACCATCAAATTTACTTCAGATACAGAAACTTCAAGGAAAGGCTAACTTCCTAAGGAGGTGCATACCCAAATACGCCAAAATGGCTAAAGGATTTACTCGACCCTTGAAAAATGGGTTTCCCTTCCATTGGTTCCAAGTTGCACAAACTTCTTTTGATGTTGTCAAGGATACTCTTGTCCAGGCATCATTAATGTGTCCCCCAAATTATCAGAATAATTATTTATTGTATATCGTCGCGGTTGATACGACCATTTCTATGGTATTGGTCCAAGTAGAAAATGGGATAGAACATCCGATCTATTATTTGAGTCGTAATCTCAAAGATATAGAAGTCAAGTATTCATACGTAGAAAATCTTTCCTTGGTAGTTGTTCAAGTTGTCCAAAGATTTTGCCACTATATCCTATTCTGAAAGACCATTATCATTTCGAATTGCAACCCCATGACTTATATCTTATCACGTTAATTTCTAGGGGGGAAATATTCAAAATGGTTTGTCATTTTATAGGAATTTGATTTGAAATTCATCAAATCCAAGTCAAAGAAGTCTTTATTTTTGGCAGAGCTTCCATGTCACCTTCCCTCTGATAGTACTGCTACTACATCGGAACCATCAGTTCCTGATGAGGCTTTGTTTCTGATCAGATCATTTGATCCTTGGTATGGAGATTTTATCATTTATCTCCAAACCCAAACTTTTCGGCCTAATACCGCTTGCTCTGAACAACGTTGTATTCGATACCAAGCCAAAGATTATCTGATTGTCAATGACATACTTTATCATCATGGTGTCGATAATATTTTAAGAAGGTGTCTCACTCATGAGGAGGCTGAAAAAGTTTTAAATTATTGTCATGTTGGGGCTTGTGGTGGAAATTTATTTGGATATGCTACCACGCAGAATATACTCCGCGTCAGTTACTTTTGGCCTACCATTTTTCGCAACTGCATCCTCGCGGTCAAAATTGCATGCGTGCTAGATTTTTAATTGTAAAATCCGCAAACCGCCAAGCCAATGCATCTTGTTGTCTCTGTGGGACCATTTTCAAAATGGGGTATTGACTTCATGACTTGTAACCCTCATTCGTCCAAGGGGCATGGTTATATTATTGTCGCAGTAGACTACTTTACCAAATGGGCCGAAGCAATGCCTACATTCAACAACACAGGACAGACAGCTGCATTGTTTTTCTTTAATCATGTTATTGCACAGTTTGGGGTCCCACAGGCTATAGTTACAGATCAAGGGAAGCATTTTTCGCAACCACATGATGACTGAATTGACTGCCAAGTTACCTGGATTTTCACATGATAATTCTACTCCTTATTATCCACAATCAAATGGACAAGTTGAAGCTATCAACAAAATTCTTAAACGTATGCTTCAACGAATGATAGGAGTTCGTAAAAGAAATTAGCATTTGATCATGTACTTGGCCTTGTGGGCATATCGAACCTCGATGAGAAACACAACCAGTTTTACTCATTTTCAATTGGTGTATGGTTTGGAAGTTATCTTTCCAATCCAATGTGAAATATCGTCGTTAAAACTCACAATCGACTTGTTAACTGACACCTCAGAAGAAGAAGTGTGTCTTTTTAACCTCGTCCATCTTGATGAAACACGTCGTGAAGCCCAATTGGCCAACGAAGCGCATAAGAGATGTATAAAGGTGCAATACGATAAAAATGTCTAGCCTCACATTTTCTCAGAGGGAGACTTGGTCCTTCTTTATGATCAAGAAGCTGATGTGATAGGTATAGGGAAATTTGAGCCATTATGGCATGGCCCCTATATTTTCAAAAGATCTCTTGCTAAGGTTTCCTATGAGTTGGTGGACTACGATGGAATTCCATTGACGCAACCCCGAAATGGGTTGTATCTGAAAAATTACTATGCTTAACCATGAGGGTAGTAATTTTTTGTATTATAATGTATATATATGCTTCTGATTTGCATTCACTATCTTAGTTTGTTTTTAGAGTTTTCTTGACATTAGTAATCCACTTTACGTTTCATTGGAGATGTATGAATCCTTGGAACCATTTGTTGGATATGTTGATGGTGCTAGTCGTAGTACGCAGAATCTATCCTCTGCAACATGGGCCATTTTCGCTCTAAACAGCGAGATAGTGAGTTTTCGAGGAATTTGTATTGGTAGATTGACAAACAATATTGTTGATTATAGTGCATTGATCGAACTTCTCTCTGATGCCATTTCATTTGGTATTAACCCCGTCATTATAAGGTTAGACTCACAACTTGTGGTATTACAACTTACTAGTGTTTATACTGTTAGAAATCCAACATTGCATCGTTTGTTCCTAAGAGTTCGAATTTTGGAAATACACTTTGATTTTATTCAATATCAACACATTTCTAGAAATTTGAACACAATGACTGATTCTTTAGCTAATCAAGTTTTAGACAGACGTTTGCAACACATGTAAAGATACATTCACATAATTGAATAGGATTACGTAATAAACATAGGAAAACACTAAAACCAAATAGATAGATAGTCATAGGTTTTTAAAAAAATTTGTTCCCAAGACACGTTGGTCATATGACCTCAAAATGTATGCACAATGGCGAAATTAATCTAGTGATGCTCATGGTAACATGTTATAGATCTAGCTATCCTACGCAGTAACCGCATCCAGTGGTTAGGAATGCCTATAGTATGGCGTTGCAGTCGCATGGGTAACTCTTCATCCGGAAATCTGGAATCCCAAAGTTAAACCCATATATGTGCTACCAAAGCTCAGACAGAGTCTCAGCCATGTCTAGATCCTGTAAGGATTTCTCTCCTGACAGCCCTCTTTGTTGGCTCATCTGCTCCATGCTCTAGTTCCTCCATCGATTGAGCTCGACCAACATCTGAATTACATCAAAACTTTATTTTAGTCTTGGAAAAACATAAAAAATACAAAAACATTGTATAAACCTTGAGAAAATAAAAAACATTGTCAAAACATTCTTACCTATTGCACCCGACTGAGCACCTTTTGGTAAGGCTAAGTCTGGATCTCCTTGAAAATATATTCATGTGTATGCATACTCATCAATGGTGACAACCTCTCGCCTGAACCAGGCAAAGAACGTAGTCGAGGACACAATGGTCGATTGGCCTGCATGCCTACCCATTAGTTCTACACATCTCTGCATCCTCGGATCTCTAGTATTAGACACACCCAGTGTCACATGCTAAGGCTGCATCAGTGGAATCAACACTAAGGCAAATGAAATGAGGATTGAACCATAACTAAAGTTCTTCTTCCTTCCTCCCTTTTCTTTGTTCATTTGTTCCTTTATTTCGGAAAGTATAGCTTCAGACCAGTTGTAGACTGTTGTCTCCATGCACTCTAGCGCATACTGCATATATGATCTATTCGCTACATGTAGTGTAATGGTGCCATCAAGTTTTGCGATCATAAAAATAATGGTTCTCAAAGGAAAATCTTGAACGTCACAAATATTTATCTTCCCATATTTTCTCGGCTCTGCCCCCGGATAGCAATACTGCAAAACATAGTCTCTCACTGTCTCTCCTCCAAGAGGAGACCCTGAGAGAGAAATGGGCAAGCCTCTCCTCGACAAACCTGTGAGAAATTATACATCCTTCACTGTAATGGGAACCACTTTGTTCCTAATATGAAATGCCTCAATAGCCGGATCACATGCTCAAACTAGGAACTACAAGAGTTCTATTTGTTGCCTCATCCCTAACAAGCGGAAGTACTTTAACAACCCACAATCTCTTAGGGCTCTTATTGTACCCGGATCATTTAGGGCAACCATATTCTATTCTTCATGCTCTCTTTCTCTCCATGTAATCGTCATTATCGTCCAATGAAATCCTGAAACATAACCATAAGACTCATTAGACTCCTTTAAATGCAAAAAAATAAACAAATTTTGGGCATAGTGCAAGAAACAAAAATGGATATTTCACCCAATGCAATCTTGAACAAGGGACAATGCATTGCATATGTAGCTAGACTTTATTTTAGGTTCTCTACAATGCACTTTTCGATGCTCAAGGGTGCGTAACCTTCTTTGGAATAAAAAGTTACCCTAGAGGGCTCAAAACCATAAAAATTTACAATGAAAGGTAATGAATTGATCACTAAAAGAAAGAGAGGGTTCATGGCACTAACCTGGATCAAACGGCGATGAAAACCGTCCATAGAATCGATCGCAATCGGCAGCTGAAGTTCGGGGGCAAGAACAAGTTCAGAGCTCCAAAATGCAAATGGTAACTATTGAATGATAAAAATGAATAGTAAAACTCTTTTTATTAGTCATTTGATTATTTGAAATGAATATTTATTATTGTGTCTATAATTTTATTATATTTTTATCATGAAATGGGTATTTTTAATCCATTTGATGTTGTTTTGAATAGGTTTTACAACTGATGAACAAATTAGTCATGCAAATTTATTTCAAGAATGAATTTACCACAAAGCATACATTTATCCTTATTTTTCGAGCTTTGTTAAAAATGAAAAAGGACTTGAAGCGCACTTTTATCTCTTTTTCGAGCTTCTATAATAGCAAAAAAGGAACCCTTGGAGTCTTCTTTTAGCTCTTTTCAAACTCCGATAATGTGAAAATATTGTCAAGAACTTGTCTTTTTGAACTCGTAAAATTAAATGAATTGATATCTGCTCAGTATAAGTTTAACCCTTTTATGCACTGAGATAGATTATTTATGAAAAAGGAATACCTTAGTCAAACATGACTAAATAGGTTCTCTCAGATATTATTTTACACTTTTTCGAATCTGAGCGACAAATCTACGAAAAATTACTTATGGAGTTTCCTTCGTCCTCTTTTTCAAACTCTCTAAATATGAAAAAGGATAAGGTTTTCACTGTCATTAGGCTCGTTAAAACATAAAATAGCGACGGGCTTGTCGATCATGGCAAGAATCGAGTTTCATTCATCACTAGACTCGTTAAATTATTAAATAGCGATACATTGTTCGCCCGAAGGGTTGAATTATAGATCAAACATATGTTATCCTCCTCAAGCTTGTTAAAAAATAAAGAGGTACTGGTCAACAAATGACAGTGGAAAATTTGGGAAAGTGAACAGAAATTTTTACGGTAGCAGGTCGCTCTTGAACATAACACTTCACTCCATCACCATGATTGTTTGGGTTGGGTAATATTCTTGACGGTTCATTTATACCTATGGTTCATCATACCTTCACTTTGGTTTTGGGTCAATGCTACCAACTCATCTCAGTGTCGTCGATATGTTCAAGAGAAGTCATCCAGTGAATACTCATCCTTCTACAATACTCATAAAACTTCATTCTCATGAAATTCATCCCTAAAAATTGCTATATCAAGTCATCCTGTCTCTAAGATTATTAACTCCCATTTCTCCATAAAGTGGCTTCCTATCGACGGCAAATCATCGTCCAGGAAGTTCACTTAGAAACACCATATTCCAGTACCATGAGGCTTATTACAACATCGACAAGATCCTCGCTTCCGGACTTTTGACCGAAAGATTTTGTTTGACGTTCGACATCAAATCATCTATTCACGCCTTACAAAATGTACTGTAGTACCTTGAGGGCCATTGACATCAATGGTGGTTCTATCGCGTTTGATAACAACTCACATCATTGGCTGGTAATCAAATGATGTCTTACCATGTTCGACTACAAATCATATATTCGCATGGCTAGATTCGTACCCGAATGATCGAGTGAACGAGATAAGAAGACCCCAAATCTAGTTTCATCCATCCATGATGTGATTTCAGGATTATTGTACACATCATATGTACGGTGACCTTACATACAGATCATGATCCGAACATGGGCCTATATCTATAGGCATGTCTGTATTGGAAAACATTCCAATGTAGACGACTTTCTGCACTATGTACATGTTATTAGATAGTTTATGTACTGAGAATGGGAATTCCTTCCCTCAAAAATTCATGATCAAGAGGATATATCATGATGTAATGTATTGTAATATTGATGCAGGTCACCACTCCGCTTCAGCTCCAGCCCATCACAGTGTAAAGCATCTCATTCAAAAAATATTGTTATTATTATTCTGACTTCATGCTTTAGGGGGCAATCTATTATAGGTCAATTTGGGCATCATTCCCAATGACCTGGTTAAACTGGACATCATCCCTAGGACCAATGAATAGGGTCTATCATCCCCTATCATTTCAGTTGCTACATGCCCTAAGACAAAGAACAAAGACAAATCATCCATGACTTCCATTGCAAGGTTTCCAAGATTTTAAGTATATGTTATATCACCTATGAGCTCACCAACGCAGTCTCTCAAGGGGCTAAGTGCACTGCATATGCAAGCAACTCCATTCAGAGGTGCTCTGCAAATCACTTCTCGACACTCAAGGGTGCGTTGGTCAAATGGGAGCGAAATTCTCATTGTTCCGGAATCTCCACTTGGTCAGTGCCTTCTAGAAGAGTGCATATGTGTCAAACTTCCAATCCATGTGTCCATTGGATACCTCTAATATTGGGAACATGTCTTGCCTATTATTAGAAAGTCATTGATTGTGAAACTACCTTCAGCTCATCTATAAATTGAGCACAAATCCTAGTGCTTGAGAAGGAAGAAATTGAGTAGAGAAATGCTGGTGTAATTTCAATTGGATTTGATTTGAGTGATATGATGTTGGAGAGATGTTCATTGTGATGAGGCTAGGATGATGTTGGATATGGTGACATCAAATCAATCGCTTGGATGTAACCTCCCCTTCTATCCATTAATAAATATTGTTTCTTACTTTCCCACATATGTATCTTTATAAGCTTCTATCCTTCATAGTATGAATTATTATCTGATGTATATGGTTCATGTTTCATTGATTTAACTGAATAACTTGAATATGCATCTATATATTGCAATCTCTTTTTTGTTTAGTGTTCATTCTTGCAGAAAATATTTTGGCGATCTAGCTTGGATTTGAAGCTACAACAAGAGCGACAGAAGGAGAATAAGAAGCGCTTGGACCCCAAGTAAGTTTCTTGATCTATTCTTTGTGTCTATTTACTGTTAGAAAAAGTATCTACAAAGTATTTAATCTATTTTTCTAAATACATAGCACCACATTTAGGGAAGAATGTTTTATTCGTAATTCATAATTCTGCATAACAATGAGGTTGTTGAATACTGCAAACTGGGTAGCTTGATCTTCCTTGCTCATAATGATCGCATTGATCTCTCTGATGCTATCTCTAAGCCCTTCGACCTGCTCTTATAATCTCTCATTGAGTCTCGAACATCCTTAATTAATTAGCTTCAATTTTCCACTTTTCCTATGTTAGACTTAGGAAACAATTTAATTATGGAAATTAATTTAATTAAGGTGTTTCCCAATCTTATCTTGCGAAACATTTTCTGGGTTTTGGATATCAAGTGTTCCTTAGCCTCTTAGCATTATCTAAGACTAGAACACCTATCAAAAGCTATTCAACATCCATAAACTAACACTCCCTCTTAGTGAGGAAGGTTTTCTCCACTAAACCCATATATTCTATTAAATAGATGAACTTGGCTCTCCCTAGAGCCTTCGTGAGTACATCTGCGACTTACTTCCTTGTGGGAACATGTTAGAGCTAGACTACTCCATGATGCACATAATCTCTGATGAAATGGTATCGTATGTCTATATATTTCAACCCATCATGAAACACTATATTTTCAGAGAGATTGATGCAACTTTGATTATCACAGTATATATTGGTCGCCTCCATTTTCTAAATGAAAAAACTCACTAGCAGCTTCTAAAACCAGATAGCCTCGCAATTGGCCATTATAGTTTCCATGTACTTTGCTTTTGTAGAGCCCAGTGCCACATATTTCTACTTCTTGCTGCATTGAGACACAACGCCTGATCCAACATTGAAACAACACCTAGATATGCTCTTTCGATCCATTGAACTTCCTACCCAATCTACATCTATGAAACCACATAACCTACCACCATCACCTTGAGTACACATAAACCCACACTTGATTATGTCGCACAAACACTTCATTATATGCCTCGTTGTTGTCCATTTGCTGTAATTTCTACAACCCACCTCCAAAAAATTTCCTCCACTTTGATTTTTGAGCCTACCTTTGTCTACTAGAACTAGATTTTTCACTGTCAATTGTTCCTCTTGATTTCTTAAACGTATATTTCCATATGATTTGCCTGTGTGATGTCTTAAGTGTGTTGTATTTATTATTACTAAGTATTTTCTACAACAGTTACACAACTTCTAAAGAGAAGAAAACCCTCTCTCCAACACAAGCTAAGTCTTGTCTTGATAGCATTGATTGCTTGTCTTGCCTCCAGCAATTGCACAATATTATATCACTGGAAACTGTGAAATCATTTGAGGAATTGAACTACACAATTATGAGATACAGGCAGCCATTAAGGAAGTAAACTGGTCAATCACCCATTGTGGAGAAAAACTGCACAATCCATTGTGCCAGTGAAATGTGCAATCCCTTGTCGCTGGAGATTGCACAATCCTTTCTGCCAGTGAACTACATGGTCTTCTGGATTACCCAATTATGCATCCCTAGAAAATATGGATTACTCTTTCCTTTATAATGATGTGGCACAATTTTCTATCTTAATATATAAGGGAAAGTGTCACTTTCTCCATGTGTTAATCATCGATATTTTTTACTATCTTTAAATGACTATAGAATGTTTATAGATTTCTAAAAACAATATTGCTTGAATATCTTGAGTTTCAGAAATCTCACTGCCTTCATTATCCTTATAAAAAAAAAATCACTATTCTATCAGTTTTCCATCTCACGGTCACCCTGTTGCTCTTAAAAAACTCGTTATGGGCTTATACCTCTCATTTTCATCCTCCTTCCCTACCTATGACCTCATTGCCCTATTTTCCCTGTCAATAGACTCCATCCTCCCTCTAGGGTTTCCTATAGCTAACTCATTCCCATGTCCCTTTGGGCATAATAACCCATAACAAATACTCTGTTTTCACTTGACAATCTCTAGGTCCAATTTCAGTCAAAATCAGGTCAAAGGACCCTCCCACTAGGTCATTATGGTTTTTTTACATGTTTTAAGGTCATCATTGGATGTTTCAGGCACTGCTTTTCCTTTGCTAGAATCTGGTTCAGATGTAATAGAGTGTCAATACATGGTTATTCAAGAAGGACCTAAGACTTCCAAGGAGGATTATCTTATCAGTTCAGAACCCGCAAATGAGGAAAATGGACAAAGTCTAGCACTTCTGCAGGAGTGTTGGAAGATTTATCAGCAAAAAGTAATGATGAGGTAGATTGTCTACCCCTAATTGAAAACAACTTACAGCAAAGGAAATAGAAACAACTTTGTCTTGTAGAGGATTAGGGTTTATACACTTGTTAGTCCATTTGAGTGCAAAATGGTGATCACTTGCAGAAAATGACATGGAGGAAGCACACAAGGCCAAGCATGAAGAAAGTATAGTAGAAAATATTGATGGAATAGGGAAGAATTTGAGGTGAACTGGACATAAATGAATGAACTTTAAAGGGCTATAAATAACTTAGAAGACAACACTGATGATTTCCCTAAAGACTGCAAACACTAGGGTTTTGGAAAAGTGGCCAGAAAAGGTGAAAAGTTGAGTTGAGTTTGATGGTGAAAAATATAGAAGGTTTTGAAGATGCTACTATGAGATTAAACCCCAAAGTTGTCAATGTGAACTTTTCATGCCTCAAGGAGCAAAAGAAAAGTAAATTTCATGACTTCAACAAACCTGAAAGCAAAAGTGTAAAGAATATCAGTGAGAAAAGAAAAATAGGTTTCAAACATTAGAAAGTGGGTTTTGCAAATTTAAATTAAATCCATAAAGACTATAAAATCCCATTTCATACTTCAAATGAATCATTGTTTCCTTGCAAAGCATTAGAAGTTTCAAATAGAGAAGAATTTGTGAGTTTTCTAAGTGAATATGGGCAAATTGTCTTGGCGCTATGCGCTTGGCTTGGCATTGCGCGCCTGGGAGTTGGCTCTATGTGCTTGAAAATTCCCCCCCACTCATTTTCTGAAGGTGTTGCACGCTTAATAGAGCACTACGCCCTTGCGCGACAGGCCCTCTGCTCATTTTCAAAGGCACTACGTGCTCAGAACTAGCGTTGCGCCCTCAACATTAGCGTCATGCACTTGGACAGAGAGGGTTTCTCACTCTCCTAACCACTCAAATCACTTCAAATCATCTTCAAATATTTGATAAAGTCTTCTAAGGCAATGGTAAGAGGTAAGTACATGACATGAGCTCATTTTCAATCTATTTTGGTCATCATTTAATGAATGGAATGAAACCCTAATCAAACCCTAAGTTTTAATCTTGAAATCACTATTTCATCCCTACTTCATCCTCTTTGAAGAAAATCACTCATAATTAGAGGTAATTACATTGATTGAGGGCTTCCATTCATCTTTCTTGTCACATCATCTATTCCCTTCATTCTCACTCATTCCATTCATTTGTAAAACTGCCATTTCATACCCTCCCTTCATCTCATTTCACATCAGCCCTAGGGTTTCAAAAATAGAGTTTACAATGTATGAGGGTGAAGATAGTGGTGTTGAGGCACAAATGTCGAGGCATGATCATAAAGGAGGAAAGATAAATAAATTTGAACCCCTCAATACAAAGGAAATCATGGAATCTCCTCTTACTGTTTTCTGCTTCAAACATGTAAGACACTTTGAATTTTGTGAGAAGGTGCAGCAAGTACAAAACCACCCTGAGCTAACAAGACTATTTATAATTAATTTGCATGAAAAACAAAATAATCTTGCCGGGGTCACCTTTGATTTGTCTACAAGTGCCATTGCAGATGCTACATGGATACCAAGTGTGGGAGAAAAATGGTTCAATCAAGCAAACCTAGACATGAGTTATTTTGAACCATTTCTTAAACCTAGGTATAAATACCACCACAAATCCATCTTTCATTTCTCTCATCTACTTGATAGATATGCACCTATGATGAGGATAATCATGAATTATTTTACATGTGAGG